>JAQFZC010001576.1:0-28901 GCA_034695205.1 Dicyrtoma fusca | reverse complement strand
AAATCTGATGGTCGGGCGGGTGGCACGGCAGTGGTGACGTGACAATGGGAATTCGTTGATTTAAATGTTAATAAAAATTGCGATATTAAATCTTTCTGACGCAAAAAAACAAAATATCAAACCTTTAAAATCAAAATAAATATTTTGGTCGGAAAAGTTGTGGTAGCAATGATGTTTTGATGTAGAATTAATTATTCAGTAAGAATTTAAAACCTGTGATGAACAACCGCGGGCGAGCGTAGCGAGCTTTTTACTAGTATATGTATTAGTACGATTATTTATAATCCATATCCCTAAAGCGTATTGAAATTCTATTAGAGTTTCTTTTTCATGAATACATACAGGAACTACTAGTAAGGGGCACAGCTCTCAGACCGGGGGATTATTAGAGGCCGGGGAATTATTAGAGGCGGGGAATTATTTAAAAATGAACATGTTGATTAGTAATTAGTCTAATTAGGTATGAATTACATACCCGCACTTACTCTAGGAGTTCTTTTTGTAGACTGTAGAAAGTGCTCTGTGCACTACCGCCATTGTAGAACATGCATTTTTAAAATGCTTCTAATAATGTACCGGGGAATTATTAGAGGCGGGGAATTATTCCTAATTTTTGGATTTTAACCCGGAAGTTATTAGAGGTCGTGGAATTATTAGAGGCGGGGACTTATTGGAAGTTTTACGGTATGTTGTGTTGCTGAGCTGTGCGTCTGGATTGGTGGCTGTGGAGAGTTTTGAATGAGGACAAGGTGCCATTGACAACGCATCCCCGGCTCGGTTGCCTAATCTTTGGGACTGTTGGTGTTTAAGAAGTGGAGCTCATTTTAATTAGGCAGCTCAAGCAAAGCTCTCTTATACATACCTAGGATGCATTGGTTTCTTGATTCCGCCATGTTCGCCTCCGTGCCGTAGAGACCTTTATTCTTAGAGCTCGTACTTGCTTCCCTTCCGCACTAATAAAATAATTTTTCTATATTTACAAGACTTTTTCAGGATGGATGCCCCTGGGTTGAGCAACCAATTAACCCCAGCGGCATGGCTACTGTAAGTGTGGATGGAGGTAGGCTTTGAGCTGGGGAGAAGGTTGCTATCTTCCTTCCCAGAAAATAATCCAAAATGAGGAATTTATGTGAATAAAGTCCATCTGTAGCTCCTGTTTATTCTCAGAGCAGCCAACCTTCTTCTCCCACGTCATTCACCATAATCCTGTTGCACTTGCATCTCCCTTCTCCTCTTCGCCTCCACAACAAAGCGTAACATCATCCACCCGCACGCCGCACACCTATCCTAGCTCGCCTATCATAAACCAACTCAGCTACCCTATTCCTACTCCAGTACATCCACCTGGAATTTTATCCCTGCATTAGCAGCAGCACGCTCTAAAAACTAGCATTCAAAATTGATGCATTTTCCATTTGAAACGCATTAGAACACATTTACTAATCTGGGGCTCCAGAGACTCACCTTTCATTTAATTCTAGGGAGAGATCTTCCCAATTTGTGAGGGTTTGTTTACAAGATGAAGTTTCAGAGCGGAAATTTATAAGGAGATCTTCCAAGGGGAATAGGATCTACATCAAAGTTTTCATAAAGTAAAAAGTTTTGATGTGAAGGTAAGGACACTATTTTAGATAGGAAGATGCAGTGTAACCGTTATTTTCGTCAAGCTAAAGTTAGGCGAAACTGATCGTGTTTGGACCGCTAGGTTAGGTTCATCAACGTCTTGACATCAGATTTAATTATACTAATTGGAATATATCAATTAGTTAAGATGTATGGTATGGAAACGAATGTAGCTCTTAGTACATTTTTATGATTACGTTCGACTGGCCGCTGGCAAGGAGAAACGGAGCAGGATAACTCTGTGGTACAATGCTAGTTGGTTGTTTGATTAGAAAATCCATGTGTGAAGGAGAGAGTTCTCCTAATGGAAATGTTAAAATCTCTGCAACAGCTGTTGGCCTTTACTCTCGCATGTATGAAAGGCATTGAAGGTTGAAGCGGGTAAAACCTTGGAACGACAACCAGAAGTTAATAAGGTGAGAGGGTGAGACATCCAATTCTTGCTGGCAAACTGGAAGGGTTTGGGGGATGGGATCTGAGCGCCGGGGTTACCGTAAATGACCGAATAACCGCCGCGGCGATTATCTAAACTTTGAGCCTCAAACCCGGCGATTAATTGAGCCCCGGCGATTATGCGTTCAGGCAAAAATAGTTCATTCTCAAATTAACTACAAACACCTTTCAAAACAGATACTAGTACTTCATACTTAAATGTGAACATGTATACCTTTCATACACCATAATGGCTCAAGAAAACACGACGTAATATTTAATTATGGTGCACGACAAATTAAAAAAGAAATTACCGTATTATAGAGCACTGGTCTCAAATAGAGCACGGGGTCTGAGTCCTAACAGATTTAGAGCACGGGTCTCAAATAAAGCAAGGGTTCTGAGTCCTAGCAGATTTACTGTCAGCGCGAGTAGAAAAAAAGGTTGGCGAGGCGGCCGAAAGCCAACACGAACCATCAGAAAGGGCCTTGTCTTCCTTGTATCCTTGCTAGCCCCTTTGATTACACTGAAGGTTTAAAAATTTGAAAATCTTTGTGGCGCGAAATCCTTAAGTACGCGTTGTGAAGTGGAGCAAGGATCGAAGGGATGCATAGGAACTATTTGGTGGTACAAAATGCAAATGAAACACCCTGCCAACCTTTTTTTCTACTCGCGCTGACAGTAGAGCACGGGTCTCAAATAGAGCACGGGGTCTAAGTCCAGCTGATTTAGAGCACGGGTCTCTAATACAACGCGGGGTTTGAGTTCAATTTTTAAAGAGAACAACACCCCGTGTTCTATTTGAGAAAATACGATACTTGTATTACTAAGTAATTAATTTCATGAAGCTAGTGAATTGCTTAAACATTATTTTCATTCTTTTCCAAACCATAGAATAAAAAGAATGTTTAGACAATTCACTAGCTCCATGAAATTATTAACCCCGAGCAATTAGTTGTTTTTTTTATGTAGTTGTATAATTTGTATTACAAACAAATTTTTGTTTAACAAATTCTGATTCGTACATTGAGTCCGTTGGGCTATCCTCGTTGGAGGACAGTGATGACTTTGTTTTGTTAATAAAGTTCGTCTTTCTCTCTAATTCAAAATCCAAAAAGAAAAAAGATTCCGATACCTAAACGGTACTTGTACTTTTAAATACTAACAAGGGTACCTACAACTTCAGTTACATTTAAAGTGGTCTGTAAGCACGATTTACGGAATGGAAGTATTTATATAAATACACTCGCTTTTCCCATAACGAAGAGTATTATTATGGCTGCACGGGCTGCCAATGCATTGCATTGGTGCATATTCCGAATAAGCGCCCCGGCGATTATTTGAGCCCCGGCGATTACTGAATATAGCATGTCTAGACCCCGGCGGTAATTCGGTCATTTACGGTATATAGGATCAATCTCGTGACATGGGCTTCCTTTCGTATTAAGTTGTGGAAATATTCCTGCTTATCTACAAACTTTCGTATTATTGCTATTGTTTTTATTTATTCCAAGTATTTTTCATTGATTTTTGCATGAACTCTTCCTGTGAGATTCGCTGTTAAATACATACATTTTTTTGTGGACTTTGATATGATGTTGATTTCAGTGCAAAACTGTATAAATAAATACTCTGTAGCATTATACATATTAGGAAATCAGTGATATCAAGATTGTTTGATAATGTAAAGATAATGTGATTCTCAACCCTGCATTTACTGTTTTATTTGTTATCTGACCTAGACAGATTTGAAAAATGGCTTTAGTGCGTTCTACTAGCAAAATGTATTCGTTTTAATGAGACTTTTTTATCCAGTGGAAGCTTCGGCACTTGCTGTGGCTGTCCAATAAGTGTCCAATAGATTTCTGGTAGGCACGTTGGAGTGGAGTAGTTATTGTTTCTGTTGGTGTTGATTGTGGAGGGTGGCGGAGGGTGGTGGAGGTGGTGGTGGAGGTGGATACCGTCCCAGTTCAACTCTCAAGTTGCAATCGTCCAGGAATTGTAAATGTCAAGGCCTTGCGGCTGTATCCCAGAAGACTGACCGCATTGTAATTTCCCAAACAGTGAAGTGGTCCTCTGAGTATTTGTCAATGCGGCTGGGAAGTTCGAGAAGAGAAATGTAAATGTCAGCTCAGAGGCAACTTCCTCCACAATGGTATTCTAATGAAACCTTTATGCCGAGCTTGGCAATAGAAACGTTTAGAAAGACGCGTACGATTTGCCATCGACTTAAGATGACCTATGTTTGTGGGCCAGTTTCCCTGTAGAGGTTTTACCAGGACTAGTTGTGCTGTATGAAATAACCTGGTCTGTGGTTTCAAGGATGCTGGGATGCGAATAATCAAGAACTAATGTGTCAACATTGATTTTTCCACCGAGGTCATAATATTTATTATTTTACGAAAATAATCCATAGCATACAAAAATTCCATTGACAGTCATGCAGGCTATAATGTGTCACACTTTCTCGTTTTTTCTGTCAGCGTCAAAATCTAAGATACAATATCTCATTTATTATTCTCAATTTACCACAAATTCTCACGGCATTTTTTTCAAACGCTACTAGTAATAATACAATTCTCTTCCTAAGTACGGTCTACACTCTGACATTCCTGTAATCCTTGTACCCATTCTCTCTTACAGCTACAACGTCCTTCCTACTCTACGTCGCTAAGTGTATGTTTGCCTAGTAGCTAGACCAAGTGCACCTTCACATAGCAGACCTTCCAGTGTTTATGTATGTATAATATATATATATATATCTTAGAAACAACAAGTAACTACGCACACACCACACAACTCTAACGGCCACACGCAGATCGTCCGTAGAAATCATTGAACTACCTGGAAATAACTCAACCTGGAATGGCAGAAGACTTAGTCGCGTAACTTGGATGCAGGACGGGTGACGGGTCCGCAGGAAGTGTGCTCCTCCGAAGGCAGTTCTCCATTTCTCTTCAAGCGGCCATCTTCTTTGAAAACTGCGAAGGGTCTTAAGCAAAGTGAGATTGTTACTTTGACCATGAGCCCTTGACTTTGCGGAGGATAGACTAGTAGTAGATAAGAATTGAATGGGACATTTTGAAGACTAGTAATGGATGACGTGGATAGTGCGGTGAGCTAGACTGCATCCTCTGCCACTCCCCTGCACTCATGAGTTAAGATTAGCTGTTGTCTACGCAGAGCTACACTTATTGCGTATTGTTCGTAATGTATGCTTAGGACTAGACTAGTGACTAAGTAGTGGTAAGTTAAGTAGAATTAGTTGGTAGAGATTAGCGGAACCTAGACGTGCTTGTGTACTTGGGTCTCCTTCGTTGGAAGCGAGTCCTTGGGTACAGAAGTAGGTACTATTGTTGAGTGTGTGAGGAGTAGTGTAGACTAGGAAGTACATGGTAAATGTATGATTAGTTTAGTAGACTACTATGTACACGCTCTTGAGCAAACTATTCTTTCCATGTATGCAGTCATCTCTCTAGAAGTGGGAGTGAACGTCGTCATACGATTTAATTCAATTAATCATTAGTATAACATTTGTCTTTTAGAAAAGTTACACATGTCAAAGTATCTATGTTGATATCTACTATAGTTTTTGTATGTAGTTCTTAGTTATTATAGGGCATGCATCATGCAGTTTTATTCATCTCAAACCCATCTCAACACCCTATGTCATTACGTACCCTTTTTATAAAACTCTGGATTTCCAATCAAATCCTCCAATGGCACTCTCCAGTAATCCAGCAACACAAATAATTGTAAAATTCAAAGTGTAAGCATTCTAAGATCATAGCACGTAATATCGCAGAGTAATATAAGTAATAGAATCTAATAACAAATACTGGTCTCACAGCTACTTGCTGCCATAGACTTTGACTAGGTGTAGCGAGACTGACTTCCTCACGAACGGAATAAAAAAATGTGAGGGAAAAGTTTGCAAGTTCTGAAACCCAAGCAGCACCGCCTTTCATTCATTTCCATCAATTTCCATGCGAATATCTCAGAGGATTCCGTAGAGTCCGCGTAGGGTCATGAGAACGTTTGAAAATCGACTCGGCACTACGAAGTAAGGGTCTAGAAATGTAATACTAAACTTGGGATATTGTTTCAAGGATGCAGACGCAAACCCTGATATGAAAAATTTGGTAATTTTGTCTTTCTGTCTAGTATGTACAAGAGAAGTGGTAAAAGCGTAAAAGTTGAAGTGACCTCCGAGGACATTCCTCAGGATAGACTTGCTATGTAAGTAGACTGGGAAACTCAAGTTTAAGGAGGAGAATGAAGACTCTGCATACTCTTGAAGATGGAAGGCTACTGAAGTACATGGACACTGCAGGAAGAATTACGAAGGATCGTAGTTCTACTCAAGAGTGTACGAGTACCAGAGGAAGCCTTGACTAGTCTACTGTAGAATATCCGTGGATTGGATGCAGTTATGTAATACTATAAGGCTCGCTACAGTTACGCCATGTGCTACACCCTAGAACTATTTCGAGTACTCAATTATTGCTAAGGATTAAACTAACTACGAGTGTATTTCGATGTCTCTTCTCTTCGATGATTCTTATATGGTAGAAAAGTTTGTATTATGTTAACTTTGTGTGTAGATTCGGCCGGAATATCTGCGAGTAGTAATTACCTAATCACCTACCTACCTGTCCTCTACTCTATGTCTACACTCTACCAATTCAAAACACTCACCACATCAAAAACGCATCAAAAATGCCAAAAAGTGAGTCCTATTTGCCGTATCATAATCGCATCATAATGGTATCATAATAATGAAATTCCTATTATAACCGCATCTAGATCTCATCTTACACCCATCATAACCGCATCATGCTGCATGAAGCGGTTATGATGGGTGTAAGATGAAATCCAGATGCGATTATGATGCGGCAAATAGGACTCACTTTTGGCACTTTTGATGCGTTTTTGATGTGGTGAATTGGTAGAGTGTACTTAGCTTACTCTACCCAAACTAGAACCACTCGTGTCAAAGGAAGTAGCGTAGCACACATGTCAGCACTGCTCGACTAGCAATCCTTTCCTCACACTTGACGCAGAAACCCCTCAACGTCCAGCTCTTTCCCTCCGTCCACCCAGACAGACAGCCACGTCTTTCCACCGAATATCTTTTACTTAATGTCCGGCCCAAGCTCCTCCGACACAAGTGGAAGCGTGGAAAAATGACTTTGTGATTTTACCACGCTCTTAAATCGTCAGTTATATTAACCGGAGGTTGGTTGGAGGACCTCTACCTGCGTATACATCTCACCTTCTTCGCCTAATTGTAGAGAACTGTATTGAACTGGCTGATACGGGCAGATCCGGAGGGGCTCCCATGCCTTCTGGCTACCGAAGGAAGAGCTGCATCGTTGTCTACGTCGCAAGTGCAAGTCCTGTCTCTCCGCAGAGGCAACAATCACATGCTTCACAATTTTGCATCAATTAAACTAATAACAACTTTTTCCTTTCTTAGCATTCCATTCCTTCCTACTGGAGTACTTGTAATACGTATATATGTATATCTACAGTTTATTGTGTCCGGTCCCTCGCTCCCAAGTGCTACTCCTTGAAACTGGAGCCGTGGACTGGAGAGTGTCGCTTCTGTCTCTTCCCGTCAACCCGCTGTCCTGGACATGGGATGGCCACCCTAAATAGCCTAAATGGCAAGAGAAAGACCAAACTCTCTACCCCACAACAAAGAGAACACCCAACTTACGTTACTTACTAGTCAGCCCTTCCATTGGTCATTTTCCCAACGTAACTTAGCAACACATTTTTTTCAATTCATCCATCCATCCCAAAGTCAACCAAAAGTGTGCCGGTAGACACTGGCACGCACTGTTACAGTAAATTAAATTTTATTTTATTGTTGTCCCAGTGTTTCCTTTTTTCCAACCTATGGAAAGGTAACTTTGTATGAATTGTATTTAAAACCCTCTAACCTTCTAACAATAACAACCTCAGCTCTTCCGGGCCAGACCAATATACATCCCTAACTCAATATAAAGAAATGGCAAGCGTCCAAAAGCTGTAACACTAAAACCTTTGAGAATTAAATGGAAAAAACAACAATTTCGTCCCCATATGATCATAGGGGTAAGTTGAAACCTGTTTGTATCGGACAGACAGATTTGTCAGTGGTCATTTCTTTATCTTACAAATTGAGATACTAGAGGTGAGAATAAAATACCCGTGCCATTAAGGTACTGCATAAGAAGGAAAACTCGTGGTATTTTGGGATTAAGGACCAAGTGGACCGAGTTCGAGGTGGATGTCTACGAGCGCAGCAATTTTGGTTGGATAGAAATTGGTACTTGTAACTTGCGAGATGTTTGGCGGGAGATGAGTTTATCTATTGGGATCCTACGGAGCGCAGCCTGGATGTGCATGTGTGCCATTGTATACAGAGCTCGAGCAGACTTGAAGGGAGAAGGAAGGAGTCCACACGCTACCTCTCCACCATCAGTCTAAATATTTGCCTTGTCTCAGCTCAACTTACAACTACATAGATCTTCTCCTTTATTCCTTTAGACGTTAATGTATCATGAATGCACAGCGTCCCAACTGGGGGAGCTAATTTAATGTATATACGTAAATTACCAGCCAGCTCTGAAGAAGGTGATTCTGTGTTAATTGAGAGTAAAGGTACCAGTTGCGCTTCTAGTTGCGGTTTCCCTCCTCATCTCCGTGTCGGGGTTAGTGCACGTCAATAAATACAAGTGCTACGCATTTAAAAATACAATGGAGACGGCTGTGGTAATATAAGTGACTATTTTTGTTTGGAGGGCAGGTAAGATCCGTGAAGGAATTGCACTGGTTTCCCAAAGATGGGAGCATTTTAGGAATAATTATAAGAACCTTGCCTTGCTGTAGATAGAGAGCAACATTTGACACATTTATTCTCGCCAGCAGTTAACACAGTACTCTTCTCTTAATTATAAACTTGTGACTAAGAGTAAGTGACCCAATCTATCTGCAGTTTCAACAACCTACAACTTTATCTCACGTGCTTTCCAGCTTTTAAGCAACTTGGATAACCACTTGGAATATAAATAATAATAAAACAAAATAAACAGATTTCTGAGGTTAAACGGGCTTTGGGAAATGCTGAGGAGTGAGGAGGATGGACGCTAGGAGATTCCATACATTTCTCAGTTTAATGTATTGCAACGTTCTGCCCACCCCTACCAGGGAGGCTGGAAAAGAGATTGAAAGAATCCGAGTTATTGCTATCATTTCCCTTAATTCTCGTTGTTGCTTCGTTGTATAAATTCAGATATCACTCCACCACCGACTTATTGTCTCGAGTCGGAGGATCAATAAAACTTTCTTTTTCCTGGAAAGGAAGAAGGTAGTGGCTGTCCTAATTCTAGCTCTGCACCTGTCGCCATAGCTAACTCACTCACATTCTTCAACTTGGATTATTACTTTCTCTACAACTTTCTCTGCACCATTGGACGAGCCTGTCTCACTGAACCAATTCTGACCAGAACAGTAACGACGTCGCGTAAATATCGCCAAGAAAGGAACACTAGGCTTGAATCAACCCTTTATTCTAATACTAACATAAGAGAACGTCAACTTTATCTATAATGAGCCGACATGGAAAAGCTTGCGTAGAATCCAGTGGCGCCGGAAGGATGGGAAATAAATACAGAGGTTGCCGTACGGGACACTAAGGGACATGATCTGTGCTCCCAGAAATTGTATATTACGCCAGGAGTGAGGTAAACCTAGGACGTAGTTTAGAGAAAAGAGAAAGGTGGGATTGCTTACATAGGGCTTATGAAGAGACGTAGATGAAGAGAGAGAGAGAGATGAGACGATAGGGAAGATGCGGCGATGGTATACAAGATATTTTTGCAGAGGGATGAGTGGAGGAGCCGTGACAAGTGGGAGAGTTACCTTCGGGATGGATAAGAATAATTAGTGGACTTGCACGTAGGTAAAGTGTTCGGAGCAAATAGGGGGCAATATCCTCTCTTTACATGTACTTGAAAATGAGAGGAAAGTACATATTTGCTTTCTCAGAGCGAGTAAACAAGGGCATGATAAAGCCAAGTTACGTTGGAATGGATGGGAACGAGGAAAGTCTCTCCGGATAACTGGGATTCCAAGTGTGTGTCGGCAGAGGAGGAGAGTGGGAGAGGAGGAGAGGGGAGAGGAGGAGAGGGGCAGAGGGGAGAGGAGAGAGGAGGAGAGGGGAGAGGAGGAGATGAGAAAGCGCAGAGCTGAAGCCACAAGAATTTTGTTGGCTGGGTGGAAGTTCCAGTGATAGTAAATGTGTGGAGCTTTCAAGCTGTCTTGTTAGCGTCAGTCGGAGGTGCTCTTCAATCAGATGTCACTAAATCCTCATTTCCACATCAACACAATGAAATTTCCCATTCCATCCAAATTGCCACACATAACTACCGACATTCTTCTCTCCAACTCCAAAACACTGAACTTCCGCTACGTCCTTCCACACTCTCTCTCTCTCTCTCTTTCTCTTGCTTCCTGCCTATCTCGCATTAGGACACTTCACACAAGCTTCCAGCTCCTCTTCAACCCCGCTGCGCATAAAGACTGGTCATTTACCCAAGCCAGTCGCAGCCAGCCCATCGCCAATCTATCTCCTCACATTCCACAACAGGCCCATGCACACTGGTCAACTAAATTCGAAGGAGGCTTACAACTGCAACTGAAAACGGTGGAAGGAATTTCCTCGGAGGACAATCATTACCACACAAACTTTCCCTTCGCTCCTCGCACTACCAGCTCACATTTGCAACATGGATTAAAAAGTTGGAAGCGAATAAAGTTTATATTCTTTCCCACATCTCCGCTCAGCAAATGCTTCACACGTGAAGTACTTGGAAGGTCCAGACACACTCACTAATTCCCCTAACAGCTATATAAGCGGAGCCATTGTAGGAACTGACTGCCAAAGTTCAAGTCATTGAAATGCACAACGAAAGATGCTTCCGAGATGAAAAAGTGGGTGCGGCGTCCACCGCGAGCTACCTGTAGAGCACTTCCACCGCTTATTATTCTCAACTGTTCGTCACTATATCGGTCTTCGCCTAATTACATCACCTTCCGCATAACTTTCCCTTTCTTCAACTTCAATCTAGGATGCCAATTTTTCTACTTTCTCCCAACTTTCTCATCTTCAATTCCAATGTCTACTTCTCCTTTCAAGCACTCACTCTTTGTTGGTGCACTTGCATGTCCTGTATCCTCCAGATTTGAGCCGAATAATGGGATCGAAGCTCAAGGTGGATCAGTTCTAATGAGACAAGAGGGAATCCTAACTTCTCATTGTTAAACCGGCGCCTGGTACATAGCAGACACGAGCCTCTCTGGGCCTTTGTCTAATTAGAGCGTCAAGTCATTTCTACAGTGATAAATGATGTACGAAAGTTGGAGAGAACAAATTGAGGGAACTCAAAAAATTCCCATTCATCTGTGGTTTTGGGCATTTAATCTACGGAAAGTCTTTTGCGGAAGTATAACCTTCTGTGGGCCAAATGGACTACACCAATAATCTTACTTTTATTTTTATGTAAAACTATTTTCCAGCCTTACATTTCCACGGATTCTCTTTGAAAATTCTTTCAGATTTCCTTGATTCGCAAAAGAACACTTGTTGAAGTTTTGCCCTTTTGCAAAAAATTTGTAGAGACGCCGCTGAGAGTGGGTACGCTCTCGCTGTCTATCCTGGTATCCGGACAGAAGAGTGTCTCCACAAGAGTGTCTCCACAAGAAAGCACTCACAAGAGTGTCTCCATTAGAGTGCATGTCATAAGAGCGCAAGCCACCAGAGTGCAGGGTCACAAGACAGCACGGACACGAGAGTTTAGGCCACAAAAATGCAAGTCACCAGAGTGCATGGTTATCAGATTGCAGGCTACTAGAGTAGAAGAGAGAAAATGCAAAATGAAAATTGTAACTGGGAGTGAATGATAAATAAACTGATCCCACGAAGGCAGGTAGCGTTTTTGTTTTGTTAAAAATGCACTTCCATGACAACCTGTCGTCTAAGACGCGCTCTTTTTGGTTAAAAACGTCATAAGCTAACCAACAGTTGCCTTTATAACTCAAAACAAACACTATTCTTTGACCGAAAACAAAATTAATTTGTTTTCTCTAATATTGCTCTTCGTTGAAGCGAAACCAAATGGCAACGGCCAGCATCGATGAACAGAATGACTGTGCATCGAACTCTTCAACGTATCTACTTTAAATAGGGCTAGAACGGGTAACTTGTTAGGGTTTTTGTTTTACTAAACTATGCATAACAAGTGTTTTCAATAACTCTGAATTTAATGTATCTATTATAACTAACCCAAAAAGGAATTAGTAAGTTTAAGAAAAATATTAAAACCTGGCATGTTTTTAAATACCTTACGTATGCAAATATCACTGTCCAATATTACATTATTGGAGCTCAATGCGCTTATTAGTCATTGCGGTAAGCAGAAACAACAATACAATTTTATTCCCTGTATTTAATTTTAGAGTCTGTCATTACAAAGTAGTTTACACTCTGGTGGCATGCAACTATGTGGCCTACACTTTCGTTTCCATGCACTCTAGTGACCCTACACTCTCGTGGCGTTCACTCTTGTGCCCTTGCACTCTTGTGACTGCACTCTTGTGGAGAAACTCTTCTGTCCTGTCTTCTATGGACAAGCTATTCAAATTGAGTCCTCGCCAAAAGTGGGCTCAAATAAATGAAAGACACGAAGGCTTTACTACTTGCTATACGTTGCACCCTAATGGAATGCGTAATTAATACTTATGAGCGTAATTAGTAAGCGCAGGGGACACTCAAAGGACGTTCTTGTCCCGTCATTCTCTACCAACTAACTTAGCTGTATCCATTGGACCAAAAAGTAACGAAACAATACAAATCTGTCATATCGTTCCCTTCCAGTCATTCTATAATTTGACAACCCCTCTACTACTAGTTATAACAGACTTACTTATGCTTTATAGTTGGACTCTTATTCCCACGTCCTTTCTACCGGGACAAACAAAACCATCTGACTTGAGCCATAGCCTTAGACATTCAAATAATGTAAGGAGAAGACGGAGAGGGAAATAGGGCGAAAGGTGGGAGAGCTCTGGATCAGAGAGAGACAGTACAGAAAACTACGAAGCAGACAGAAGATAAAGATGTGAAAATGTCGAAGAGATACATAACTGAGGTGTGATTTGAAACTAGAGACAGATTTTCACTAAATGTGTTAGTGTGACAAGGAGTGTAGAGAGGAAGAGGGAAAGGAGGGCGTGTCTGGAAAGGGCACAGTGACTATGGATAAGCGAGAAAACTGGGCGAGTGGTCGTGAAAGAATAGTGCCAAGGAGAATAGATGATCTACAGCAGCGTGGTTGTACGAGAGTAGGGCTGCTTTCAAGCGTCAAAGAGCTTCAAGAGAGAAGAGCAAGACGCCGACTTGTATTTGCTACTAAGGGAGCAGAAAGGAAGTGCAGGTTACGTGGGGCGAGTGAAAGTGACAGGACGCAGTGAGTGATTCTTTGATGGAAACAATTGAGCGGATGCTCTAGTGGGAAAGGGGGGGAGAGTGGCTAAAGTGAGCCGGGCTCTTTCTTGATTCTTGAAATCTTTCCTTGATTGGGTAGAGGAAGGGAAGTCCAGTAAGTTACTAGACTACGTCCTTACGCCTATCCTAGCATCACATAAATATCTTCTATATAGTCGTATAAACTTACTCATCTATGGAATGTATTGGAAGTGATGGATTAAACGCTCCTGTCTTCCTCGTCATTAGAACACATGCGATCCATATGAAGAGTGGAATGACGCTTTTCGTTGTCTTGTTTCTTGTTAAGTCTTCTACAGCTAAAGAAAGTACGTCTAACCCACTCAGTCCACTGAGTGCACGAGCAAGTGGGTCTAAGTAAACATACAAGTAAGTCTATGAGAGAGTTCTACTAGTGAATGACTCCACGCCTTTCACTTGGTCCAGATATTGGTGGAAGAATAGTGAAAGATGTCATTGGCACTATGACTACCTGGATCACAAGAGCATTCGATGTTCAGAGTTATTAAAAATGAAGGGAAATGAGCAGTGAGACAGTGGGTTTGTCTCTGGAGTTTCCCTCTACAGAACTGCAGTGGAAAAATGTCCTAACCGATCTAACGTCTACGCACAGCACGTCTTACAATTAGTTATGAATATAAATCTACTTATTACTGAGATTCGTTGTATTCGAAACAGACTTGAGTGTCAAGGCAGGGACTGTCCAGAGGACAAGTCGCACCTGTGAACATCTCCAAGTCAGTGTAGGAAATCATCTTATGTTGCTGCTGCATGGTTAGGTATTAGTCATAACCAGGAGCATACCTTAAGTAGCTAGCCACTAAGCACGTCCACTCACATCTATACTTGGCTTTCACTCCTCATCAAAATCTACACTTCCACACGTCACTATACATGCACTGCCAACTTTATTGCAATGGGAAAAGACTGGCAAAAACTGAAAGGGATAAATATGTAAATATTCCTTCTCTATGAACCGAGCATAACGCATCTGAGTACGACTAGGAACTTAGGTGGCTAAATATCACATGTCTACGTGGAATCCAAGAGGGGATGTCCTTCCTACAAAGACTAGAATTGAAGTTGCGATGAGAAATAATGCGAGCTTATCTATGCGGACGTTTACTTTCTCTCAAGTTCTTCTTGTCCCTCTCCTTAGACCTGCTCTAAGGAAATAAACTAGAATTCGTTGTTCCGTAACACTTGAGCGGACTTCCACTGGCGTCTACGCAGCCAAGTAAAGTAGGAAGCTGCATAAAAAATAGTAGTTGATCTTCTCAACATTTTGACTACAGGTCTAGCGATATGTGTCGAGTGCAAACCTTATTATTGATGTGCACTGTACATAACTAACATTTGCAAGTCTAGAAAGTCTAAGAATAGTATTTTATATGCATATATAATATAGGAGAACAACAATCACGGTAGTATTGCTTGTTTTCGCTTATTGCTAGTTTATTGCTTTGCGAATATTTGACTTCCAACCACATGGGCTGCTGAAGTCGAGGACTAGATCCTATTACCTTCCACCTACAACTCTCTTACGCTAGTTTCCAGCCAAAAATCGGCTGGGTATGCTTACCTATGTACACGTAGTATTTATATTCCTTTCCAGGTATGCTGGTTGGGTCTAGAAATGAAGGATGGGTTGGAGAAAGTGGGAAGGAAAGCGGGAGTAATTAGGATGACTGAATGAGTTTGAGAGTGTTTGGGTGGGGCGGGGGAGTGAGGGAGATAAAATGGCGATGAGCACTCTGTATTTCGGAGCCTTGATGAGGAGTGGGGAGTGGGAGTGGGTGTGGGGAGTGGTTGTGGGGTAGAGGGAGTGCTAAATATAAGATATGAGGCTGGCCTGTAATCAATGTGTCAAATGCGGACTGGCTGGCAGCATGGAAATGGTGGCTAAATGAATGATACTGCAATTAATTGGACAGGGTCCAATGGAAGAATCAAATCAAATTAATTGTGATTAATTGTAATTACTTCCCTGGCTACATCTGGTGAGGCTGGCTGGTGTAGTTGGGAGTGAGGAACTATGGATGCGTGTGTGGAGACTGACACGTTGGCCAAGTCACAAATCTTCTGAGACTCCTGTGTTGCTGAGTGGCGAAGTCTGGAAGGTTGGGATTAAAGGGTGGGAGCTTGTGTAGGTGGGACAGGAGACTCGCGTAATCTCTACAACATCTTTGCTCCGATTCTCTCCTCATAACCTTCTCGCTACCATGCACTCATTGTATTCGTCCCCACACTTCCCTACATCCAAGTAACCAACTACTTCTAATGTACTCTCAGCTCCAAGCTCCCGCGTCCAAGTTCTCTTCTTCAACCAGCTCTGCACAATAGCAACTGACTTTGCATTAGGCATGCATAGTTTCTTTTATTCCTTTACTCCGCAGCACATCCTTTCATCCGCAACTTTATTAAACGGAAATATGGGCCTTCCACAAAAATCCTTGGAAGAGTCCTATCCCCCAGCAGCAGGGTACATGGGAGGAATTGGGCCGGAAGATGCGGATGAAAAAAGCGGGAAGAGAAGGAGGGTGGGGAGCTTGGGGACAGTTTGGAAGCTTCAATTCTGAATTATGGGACGGATGGTGAGAAATGTGCGTTTGGACTGCGCCCTTTCTCCCTCTTGGGGTTCCACGTCTACTCTCGTCTCGCTCATCTTTCATCTCTGGGGCTAATTTGGATGGAGGTGGATGAGCAGTTTGAGTAATTAAGTATTTCAAGCACAGTGTTCATGCTTCCTTCTTCCTGGAGTACATACATATCTATGGAGCTATAGGAAACGCCTTCTACTCGTCATATTTTCCTTCACTAAATTAGATAACAAATGGAATGCTCTAGGGTTGTGTACGAAAATAGTATGTTGTTTCTTAATAGCTACCTTTGACAGGTCGTGGTATAGCAAACTAGACTTTGTAGTCTTTATATTAAACTTGTTAAATTTATAAATTAGTATTTCATCTCTGTAAAATGCGACTACGTACTTTCGTGGTGCTTAACTACGCGTTCTACTTTCCCGTAATCATATGGAGTATAGCCAGTACTACTGCAAGTAGAATGCAAGATGTAAGAGTATAGTGTGATTAGTATATAACATCCGTATCATGCCTTTCTCTACATTTCAGCATAATGGGGTCCAAGACCTGGATTCTGAGTCTCAGGAACAGCTTCAACATTTCTCTCAGACATATGAAAAAGCCATCCTTTCAGAAACCCAGTGACCTGGAGCTTCCTAATAATTTACTATTATTAATTTCTACGAGTCAGTCATTGTGTTTGGATATCGTCCTCCCTTCGCACTGACGTCAAGTGACTATGAGTTGACTCGAGCACTCGGTCTTTTCCCGCCGAAAAGTGACAGGAAAGAATGGAGCAGCTTTTTTAACTTACGAATACCTAATTAACGACTAGTGATTCCTCTGTCCATTCTAAACGTATCCTAATGAATATATGTGTGGCATAAAACGTATTGTAAGGAGCATCCTCCTAACTAGGTATGTCTGTAGCTTCCAGTGAAATCTAGTTCCCAGTTTGACTTTCTATGTAAATATATTGCAGGCTCACACCATCCTCTGGTACTGAGTTAAATATTAAAATCCTTCTACGACTTTGTATACGTCAGCAATAATTATTTGGTATTCCTGCAACACTCCAACAAGAGCTTCCGCCCCTTGAATCAAACGTAATTTCTTAGTTACCGCTCCGGGGAAAGCTTCCCTTCCTTCTCCTTAGTCGCCTCTTCCACTCTGAGGCAGTCCTTCGTGCAGAGGAAGACAGCTGCTCCAAGGACCACTTCCCTCTCCTTACAGCTACTCAAGGAAAGCCACATCTCCAGACACTCTTCAGCTCCTCCATTAGGTCAATTAAGTGGTTACTTGCCATAGAAATGCGTGGCTAAATGGCTGTCCAGTTGTGTGTCCTCTCTCCTTTCTCCTCTGGGTTGCCCTGGCGATGGGAGCGGCGAAGGGCAGTGTGTTCAAGTGGCGTTCTACAGGTCTCTCCTCTCTCCTTCCCTCCCTCGTCCTCCTCTTCACTCCTTCCCTTCTTCCTTGGATGTTATGCGAGCGTCCCGGCGGTGGAACCTGCAATTGAGAGTCTCCCTTAGTTTTCCTGTATTCATCGAGTTCAAGTGGAGGATTTGGCTGGAAAGGGAGAGTGGAGGGAAAGTAAATGGGTGGATGCACTCGTAGGAGAGGATAGGGTATGAGAAGCAGGGGAGAGAGGGTGAGGAGACCAAGTGCATATCCTTTGCCATGAGTCTTCTCTCAAATGGTTTACAATGCGGAGGTGAGTCTGCTCTTCCACGTCCGCCCAGTCAACCAAAGCCAGGCACACCAACACTGTCGTGGAAATTGGTGAAAGAGAGGAGCTCTTCCTCTCCTACTCTTCCACTCAAATTCTCAATGCCAATTCCCACTCCACGCTCCGCCACATGCCACATCCATTCCACTATCTCACTTCCCTCTGCATCTATGCATGCCACTCTACCTCACCCATGTTTTACCGACCTTTTTATTTTTTCCAAAAAATGCATTTTCGTAAAAGTTTTGAAAAAGTCCTTAACACGTTTTAGTCGGTTTTAGGTCAAAAGGAGCATTACCTGAAAAGTGGATTTTGTGTGCTTAAAGCAAGTTTTACGCTACGACAGAGACACAGGACCCGTCTGCCGCACTGCACTTGCAACTTCTCAGCGCTACAAGTTTCTCTTCTCTCCCTCTTTCCCTCAACCCAGTTAATGGTCTTGATAATAGGCTGAGCTAACCCTAAGAATGCCAAGTATGCCAAGACAAGTCTGGAGCTCCATTCTCTTACACGCTTCCTGCATACACAGTGGAGTAGAGTGACAGGCGCACATATGAGCAACTCCCGTAGCTTAGTCTCATTCATATTTGATAAGAGAGAGATGAGGAGAGGAAGGCTGCAGGAGTGGACGTGGGTGACGACTGAGCTCTGGCTTTACTTTTACGATCTTTCATCAACTCTCCCACGTAGAAGCAAGACCCACCCAGCTTTACACCTTGGAAGCCGTAGTGTTTCTTCTCCTGAAAGTGTCCCCCCAGGAAAGCTAGTTTGCGAAAGAGTTGTAAAACCTACAATAAAAGTGGGAAAGCCTGCCAGATTGTGACAGCGAGAGCCCATGAAGGAATAAGAGTTGGGGATGAGTGAGGTGGGTTGAAATGTGAGGAGGGGGAAGGAGAGGCAGGGAGAAGAACTGCCGCATGAGCCACGTAAACAAGTAGAAAGACAAAGGAAGCCTGCGACTCAAGTCACATAAGTTAATTATAGCTCACTTCCTAAGCTCCTTCCTATCGCTTCCATTCCAAGGGGAATTTATTTGTCATTGCTAGTGACGTGAACCGATTAGGTAGGTGCGGAGCTCCGGTCGCCCCTCCAACACCAGCCTCGTCGTCCCAAGGAACTGTCCAGCTTGGAGATGACGGCAGTGTGGAGGAAAGGGCGAATCGACAGAGACGGAGATGCTAATTCCTGGGCTTGGAGTGCACGGGACGTGTGGCCGGTCTGCGTTGGATTAGAATGGAGATTTCTGTCGTGTAGAAGTAAGGGAGACAAGGACTGCAGTCTCCGCCCATTCTTCTTGTCCATTAGGAGCCTCGCTTCCAATTACCTTGCCCTGCTCTCGCTCCCCTCCAATGTCAACATCTTCAGCTGTGATTAGAAAAACAAATCCAACAAATGGACGAATGCAAGGCGAACTCAACTGGTGAAAAGTCCTTGGAAATAACCACAGCTGAATCACCACTTTCGCAATGCGTCTATTGTCCCTCAAACCTTATACTCTCCCGCACTGCTCTCCTGCACAAGACCCACTACAAAACTGGAAAAGTGCCAGTGAAGCGTCCGCGAAGGGGCAAAATTCCGCAAATCCCCTACTTTTCCAAAAGCCACACCAGCGAACGCCTAGAAAAACTTTTACCTTCCATCGCACTTAATTAATTAAGCGTATTTTTCAAGTTTATTTTAAACGTCTCAGTACAGCATTTCGTGCTTTGATGGTACTGGATGGTTGCCGTATCAATTAAATAAAATATGTAAATAAATGGGCCACTAAGAGGTAATTGAGGTACAGTCCTATGAGTAAATTAGACTGAGAAATATAAATAATTCCATGTGTTAATCCATTAGAGTAATGACGGGTAAGAGCAGAAAACTGCGACTTAAAGGAAAGGACAGAGCCACGGGTACTTAGGTATGTAAAAGGCACGGCCCTTCAAGGGGTGGCCAGTTGATAAGTTAAAGTGAAGAGCAGAACTCGGTCGGAACTTCTTACCTAAGCTTAGGTAGAGAAGGACGAAGTAAAGGGAATTGATTTTATGGAAGGTATTAGTTTTTGGTGAGACGTGTCATGTAGAGGCGCTTATTACTAGTAATGGGGGTAAGTTTGCCTCTTAAGCCAGGGTTCGTTTGCGTGACGTTTGTTGGACTGATTCCAGCTCTTTCTGGCTCACTCTGCTCCCTACGACTCCAGACTGAGATGCAGATTGAGATGAGATAATGCTGCCTCTATTTCCCCTACTGCTTCTATCTGAGCATGGGTTGTGCGTGGACTGCTGTCTCTTGGGCGGCAGTGGAAGATGGCCAGATAGGTAGTCCGTGGCTGAGGAAGGAGAAGGCATAAAGAGGGGGTAGTGGCTAAGAGATTGTAGGGTCTGATACGGGAGCATTGAAAGGAGCCTTTTTGTTCGTGAGGGAAAGGCCTTGTTGTATGTTCTGGAAGGTGGCTTACTTGCGTACCTCCTCGTACTTCGCACGACCTGCTCAACGTATGCACACACAATACGCCCACAGCACGCATGCATCCCCCGGGAAAGCATATTAGTGCGGACCCGCTCCTGCCACTGTCAACCACTGTCACAGCAGCAACTTTTCTCCTCGCATAACAGCTCATTACTCATCTCTAAACGTTGCTCTTCCCCTCTATTAACGCCCTTCGCAGCACATCTCCCAAACTGCTCTCTCATGCACGCCACATTTGCAACTTGCCAAGACGTACGTCTGCAACGAGATCAATACTTGGGATTCAGCTCAGGGTGTTTACGGACTTGTTTTCTCTTCCAGGTAATGCATGCAGTCCCGGGAGAAAGTAGCTATCCACTTCCCAATCTGCATCAGACAATCTCTTTGTCACTCTCACTCCATCCTTCCGTCTGTCCCTCAAGGGACAGGAAAGCGTATGGGTGGGAAGCAGAGCTTCCCAGGCACGTGTGAAATGCCCCTGAGCAGCCACTTGTTTGGCCACCGGGACTGGGATGGAAGTGGACAGGGTGAAGCGAAATACAATTTAAAAGGTATTTGGCATGGGTGGGGGAAGGAAAAGTTTTGGAGTGCTGAGGCAAACATAAATAATAAAGCAATTACTGCTACTACTACCACGACTTGTTTAGTAGTGGGAGTAGTGGTAGTGGAAGAGTGGAAGGTAAAGGACAGTATGAGGCAAACGGAGTTAACCCTCGTGCTGGAAGACATCTCGGCTAGGTACAGTGATTTTATTGTTGCATGACGTGTAAATGTCAAAAATTCGGTCCCTCGAACTGCCTCTCGCTCCTCACATTCCACCCTGTCGCAGCAAGTACAGAGCCACGTACGCACATTCCAGTCCTGGGCTACAGAGCACAGGAGCTCCACCCGGGCTTACGTGCGGCACAGCATGACATGGATGGATGGAAGGATGTAGAGTACATCCAGCTACGTTCCCAGACCGACTCATGCTTTCTCTCAAGCTCAATGCGGAAGGACAGGAAGGGTGAGCAAGCGAATGGTAGTCGAGCAGGCTTTTAAGCTAAGACAAGCTACGTGTATAGCTTGTAGTTGAGTTACCTTGGCTGGAACCCCGATGACGCTCTGGACTCAGTCCGTTCTTTGCTCCACTGGAGTTTCTTGTTGCTGGTGGAGGACAGTGGCGAGTGGTGAAGGGGGGAGTTAGAGGACGGGGGACGGATTGGTCAGTGGTTGGTGGGTGGGTCAAGTGTGTAGCGGAGGGGGCTTTAACTGGTGGTCACTTCCACGATGACTTGTGCGGATGGAACAGTGTTGGGTGGGGGGGAACGGGGGCGTTCGGAGGCGGTGGGGGTGGTCGGGGTGACAGGAGTTGGAGGGGCTGAGTAGGAGTTGTCGCTGGCAGGGGGGAGGTGGTCGAAGGAGGAGGAGCTGGAGTGGGTGTCGTCTGCGTCGGAGGGGGAGGGGCAGTCTTTGAAGCAGGCAGAGTCGTAGTGCTTGTTGAGGTAGGACTTGAGGGCGAAGGACTTGTTGCAGCGCTTGCAGGTGTAGTTCTTGGCGGAAGAGTGTGTCTGCATGTGGGCGCGGAGGTTGGATCGGTCGGCGAAGGCTTTTCCGCAGTGCGCGCAGCCGTAGGGCTTCTCGCCGGTGTGAGATCGCATGTGGCCCTGGAGAAGCCAAGGGCGAGAGAAGGCCTTGCCGCAGACGTCGCACTTGTGGTGGAGGTTGTGAGTGAGGATATGCATGGCGAGGGCCGGCATGCTGACGTAGGCCTTGCCGCAGGTAGGACATCGCTTGGCGGACTGGGAGTCCAGACTCCTGTGTGTCTGCTTGTGTCTGGAGAGGTTGGAAGACGTGGCGTAGTGCTTGCCACACTCGGAGCAGGTATAGCGGGTCTTGGAGGTGGGCGGACAGCTGTCGGAGTCTGATTCACCCGAGTAGCGCCCGATGGACGCCAGTTCTGACACGAGATTCTCCTTGGGCGACGACAGTGACGAGAGCGGTGGCTTTTTCTTTGATCTCCCGTCGCTCACAAAAAAGGCCTCGTAGGTGTAGGCGACTGTCTTGCCGGAGGTGGTGGTTGCGGAGGAGGAGCTGGACGAGGTGGGGGTGAGGGCCTCGCGCTCCTTCGTGGGCGTGGGAGTAAGACTGTCTCTCGCGTTCGTCATGTTTGTGTTCAAGGCAGACAGCGGCTGTGTCTGTTGTCCGGTGAGCTGCGGCGAGACGCTGGGGTTGAAAGGCTCGTGGGACACCCCTGAGGACCTTCCGTCGCGACAGCAGTCTGGGGAATCGAGGGGGGAGGATGGAGAGTGCGGACAGACGACAACGGAGAGGAGGACCGTGCTGGGTGGGTTGGTTGGAGGGGGCTGGGGAATGGGGTGGATAGGTTGGGGAGTAGTGTGAAGGAGTTGCGGGTTGGTGAGGGGTTGTTGGGGGGAGGTTGGCTTTGGTGGATTGGAGGGAAGAGGGGGCGGTGGGAGTAGGGGGGAGGAGGTGCTGAGGTCGAGTATAGCGTGTGCGGTGGTGAGATCCTCGGGCTTGCGTTCGAAGAGGGTGGAGCAGACGGACTGGAGTCTCAGTTTTTCCTGGGTGACGGCAACGATGGATTCCGGGAGGGAGTAGGGTCGGTAGAGATCTCGTTTCTTCGGGGGAGGGAGGCAGCCGAATCTGAGAGAGCGAGGGGTGGAGCGGATGACTGACGTTGGGTGCGAGTCCATGTTGGTCACGTTGGGCTCGTCGTTGCTGGAGACTGGAGAAGTGCAGCTCCCTTGTCTTGACGGAGACTCTTGCAGGTACCCTGAAATCCAGAAAAACAAAGCGCATCATCCTACCTGAACATTTCAACAGTCAATCTACTAATCAACTATCCAGCTCATCAACTCCTCATCCCGACCTCCCTAGCTTATAATTGCTAGTCCTGCTAGATCTGTCACCTCTGCAATTCTAAATACAGCGTCTGTTAGTTTTGAAATGTATAGAGCGCACCCTCGTGAGAATTCATGGAGCGCGGATTGGGGTGAAGAGCTGAAGTGGAGGAGGTGATATGGACAGAAGGACAGAGGCCGCATTTTGCGAAGATAGTGCGGGTATGCACAATGCATACAAGTAGGCAATGGTGGAAATGGCAAGAAAGACAAAGGTAGCCGGAGTTAGGTGCTAATTAAAATGACAGGTTAATGCACTTGTCTCGCCAAAATCCGTCACACATCAAAACCTCACTCTTAGCAGGCAGGTCTGGGATTCATGAGGGATGCAACGATTGCGGACGAGGGGAGACTTTACCCTCAGCTCAAGCAGGCATCGGATAGAAGGTAAGGAATGACGTGTGTACTTCCATATTCATCATCATGTCCTTTTCCGTGACCTTCATGCCCCTATCCATCCATCCTCCGCGGTTCGAACTCCAGTGCTTCAGCCGCTGTTCAGACGCTCCCAATGCTCATTACGCTTAAGGGAAGCAGACGCTACTTAGCTACTTTGAACGGGCTGCTGTGGAAAGGAGTGTGTTAGAGCACCGGCTCCTCCAGCTGCAGTCTACACGGGACATGACGAGGATGACCACTTGAAAGTACTTGAGTTGTGCTGACTCCCTGGTGACGAGTGTGCCGTCCTGGCTGCGTCTACTGCACACCGGGAGCATTAATTCTAATTTTATTGAAATAGGAGTAAGTGTGCGCTGGGGAGTGAATGGGAAAGAAATGGAAATGATTGCAAAAGTTTGTACAATTTTTCCGCACATTTATAATGGCCTGGCTCATCTCCTAGAGAGCTCTTTCCGCATCATTTCCTTGGGCCGAATCTGCGGCGCTACATACAAGATACGTCTGGAGGAGAAGGTGCTGGCTCGTGAGCGAGTGTCCCAGGACAGTCAAGATCCACATGACGGGGCAGACTGTCGAGGCCAGGTCCGTAAAAGGAGTTGTATACACTACTAATAGTATAATAGAAATGCACTAGGGATGTGCGGACCTGGACTACGGCCTGCTCTCATTACTTACTCGGTAGAGGAGAGCGGGAGAGAGGGATCTAGGGCTTCCCTCCACTACTAGGCTTTCCCATCCTCCCCACCACTCTGCCTTCTCAGGTGGACTCTCCTTCACTCGCTAGACTGCGGCAGTCTCCACCGAGCCTACTTCCCGCAGCCAACACATTTCATGCGAAGAGACAAAGAGAAAGAACAAGTGCTTCCGCCGGACACAAGTTCAAGGGCCATGATCCTCTGCCGTGGAAGACGAGGACTGGACGAAAGTGATTATATATTCTGCACACAGAGTAGAAAGATGACGACGAGAGACTGGGAAGGTAATTAGTGAGTGGAGGAGAAATACACCAACTAATGGACCTCCCTTTGATCTACATACGGAATGCAGAGAGGAAGCTAGCTCAGTGATTTGTTTGCGGTACGCGGAGAAAGCACCCTGTGGTTTTAATCACAGCAATGAAAGTCGGCTTCGTTTCCCACCAAATTCCACGCTACTCTCCTACGGACTCCTCCGTCCATCACACACTCAATCCAGCACAAGTCCACTTGGGGCTTCCCTATCCAATTACCAGCTAAAACCGCAAGAATCAGAGCCCTATGTCACCTACACCATTCCAACCACTTGTCACGGAGCTATATCACCCTCCCTCCCTAAGTCACATCTCCACTAACGCTGCAGGCACAACTAGACACATGAACTGGCTGGAGGGCAGCTTGACGGACGGAGACGCATGGTGGGCCCCTTTGGATGGAGAGCGAGACGAACAGGAACCGAAGAAGACAGAGATGCAGGGCTCTCACTCTCTACACTTTCACAAGTTGTAGGATCGGCGGTGTATATGGAAGAGACACCCCAGAGCCAGACACCGTTTGGAGCACAGCGCAGAGTTTCTTGGGTCTTGAGAGACAAGTATGATAATGCAAGAGCTGGGCAAATACGTTTTGGGTTGACTATTATGCGAAAATGTTTTCCAGTGCGGTTGTAAAGGTAATGGATGCCGAGAGATGTACCGATGGCTAGAGCTACGGCAGAGGGATTTGCAGACGGTGGTAGAGGATGAGAGGGAGGATCGCTACTTATAGAATAGGAAAGCGGGTCGAAAGGAAGGGTACTCACCATTGAAGAGAACGGTGACTTTGCCTGCGGTTGGGGCGGGTAGCCAGGAGGGTGGGGGCGAAGGTGCAGTGGCCCCTTCCGTTGGACTAGAGGGTCCCCATGGGTTGTTGTTGTGATGCTGGGAGTTAGGGTTGCTGGAGGCAGTCGCGACTGTGTGTCCGGTGGCGGTGGCCGTGGACAGCGTAGGCATTTTGGTTGTTTGCTTTGGAAGTTGTTCCTTGAGACTCTGGTTATTGCTCCGTTCCTTATTGCTAGTGAGTGGCTGTGTATTGCCCGAGGTATTGCTGAGGTGATCGGGGTAGTTGAGGTTGAGAGTGGGTTCCTCGTGAGGGGGGATGAGGAGGGGGTGTAGGAAGTCGGATTGGGGACTGAAAGAGTTGGTGAGGGAGGCGGCGGCGGCGGTGAGGTAGGAGAGATTGTTGGGTCTGGCAAGGCTCCCTCCTTTGTTGTTCAGGGTTCGCATCCCCGGCCCTGCCTTGGCAGTCCGGAAGGACTCGGTCAGATCTTCCTTGTCCTTCGCGTAGGCCAAGCTCTTCCACTTCTTGGCCATCAAACATCGAGGCATCCTTCTCTCCTTACACACACTGCACTGCACTTGTCACTCTCCTTTTCCCAGGACACACGAGGACAGTTACAGAGGAGATGGAAGGGATAACGGGGTGGAAGAAGCACTGAGAGAAGCACTGGGAGAAGCACTGGGAGAAGCACTGGAAGAAGCACTGGAAGAAGCACTGGAAGAAGCACTGGGAGAATAACTGAGAGAAGCGCTGAGAGAAAAGAACTGGAGAGAGTATCTTTGAATGCGGCTCAGACACAGAAGCAGAAAGGCGTTTGCCGTGGAGGTGGCTGAGGTTGTAGGGTGGGAGCAGGTTTCCTGGAATCACATGACACGAGCCACGGAAACTGATAACTAAAGTTCACATTTTGAAAGAGCAACTGAATTTCTGTGGAAGTTGGAACCGGTCCTTGGTTGACTGCGTCATTTGAGATTGAGTTTCTTTCGATGTGAGACGGGGACAGGAACGAAGAGAGTGACGGTAGTGATGCGGAATGTGGCGACGTCCTCCACTTGTACGACAGATCCTGATCTTCCTGTCTCCCTGTCACTGATCCCACTCATTTGAACGGCAGATGCCTAAGAGTTAGCTTAGTCTTCTCTCGTCAGAACAGAATGGGGAGGAGATGTTGAGCGAGCAGTGTGGGGAGAGTTGGCCAGAGAGATGACGGAGAGGGCCAGAGAGAGAGCGAGGCAGAGAGACTGGAGGAATGTGCATGGCCAGGGACTGTTACTCCTGGAGCTCGGTTGGTGCAGTGTGCAAGTCTGGAGCTTAGATTCCTTGGAGTTGCTGAGAGTAGACAGTGAGTGGGACGGGAGAAGCACTGGTGGTGGTTGCTTTGGTGGTGAGCTGGAGAGTGGACTGGAGTGGGAAGCTGGGGCTTTTATAAGCGGAAGGCGGACGGGTGTTCCCCCGGAGTTCTCCATGCGGACGAATCCCCGACTCCAGCACTGCGCACGCAACCTCCGTCCATTGCCAAGGAGCCCTTCACTCCCCCACTCCCCACACACGCATACCTACACTCCACCCAGGCTCCTATAGAGTGCCACAGTTGGCTCCTTCATTATGCCCCTAGTATGCCCATAGCCAGGCACTTGTGGAAGTACTGAGAAGAATGAGTGCCAACGTAGTGGTGTAGGACACCCCAAGGTTACTTCCACGGCGAAGGAGTCGCAGTCCAAACTCGTATATCGACCAAATGTAGCCCAACTACATCCACTCTCTACACTTATCTCTCCATCTACGATCCTGAAATGAATAGACGTGCAGTGCAGACTCTCTCTCTCCCTCTCTTTCTCTCTATTTCTCTCTCTCTCTCTCTCTCTCTATTATGTCGCTCTGTCTATCTGTCTGTCTAGCTCGCTCTGGACTAACTCCACACACAGCCTTCCACCTTCCACATTCTTTCCAGAGGACAAGACTAACAGTCTGCAGACAAGGACGCCGAGTGGAAGAGTGCCGAGAAAGTAAAACTGTCCCGGAAAAGCCTTCCCATCACCCGTCTCATCTCTCATTACTTCCCCACTTTCTCTTCCTCTCTCCCTCCTTTCACATGGGCAGTTAGAGCATCCACTCGTCCTTTCTTCCCATCCTACGCTCCTTGGACGCAAGAGCATTCAGACCCGCATTTAGATTTTTATGTCAACACACTGCACTGCACACACATTCGTCTCTCACAGTCCTTATCCCCATTCAGCTCATTCCTCCGTCTACTCAGGTCTTCAATGCTGCCTCCAATCTGGACTCAGCTCAATGCGCCTCTATTCTTCCATTACTTCTGACCAGGCTCTGTCATCCACTTCTTAAACCCAGGCAGTCATCCGGAGTGGGTCTTCATTCATGTAGGTCCATCATTCCTTCTTTTGACGGTGGGAAAGTACAAAGTTGTGTGAATGGAGTGAGTTCATCCGGGGATTCAGTACTTTAAATCCAGCAGATTGAGAATGGGCTGGGTAGGGACAGCCCTGGGAGTAGCCTGGAAAGGAAGGAAATAAAAGGGAAAACCAGAGTCACATCACTCTAGCCACAAAATCCAGTCGTCATTATCAACATGAAAATCTCAACTGATTACCTAGTACATCAATGTTTCCCACTCACTGCCCTCCATCTAATGCCAGACTTTCCTTCTCTCCAACATAACTTTCCTCACTCCGTGCTCCACTATTTTCAAGGTCTCGTCCTTTCAGTGAACGACACTACTGCTGGGGACGCAAGTGGCTACTTCCTCTCACTTCCCTTAGTGCATTCGCGTAGATAACACTCATGCAGATGCACTGGGTGTAAGGACGGACGCTGCGAGGCTTAGTTCTATGGCACTGGAAAAGAGATGCTGATGGCTGCTGCAGATAAGATGTTCAGGTCATTAATACAATTAAAGATAAATCACCATCTCACTCACATTCTTGGTTTCATCACCTCGTGTGAAGATCCAAGGTCGACTTCTTAGCCCCGTCGCAGCATCGTTGTACTCACTCCGTTAACATGACGCCAACATCCATCTACCTTCCTTTTCATTTAATTGCATAAAACACACAGCAGTAGGCTGCACATAAAGACTACCACATTTTTGCTTTCTTTCAACAACTTGCTCAGCTTCCCCAAATGGTTACCTGAACAATTCAGTAATTAAATTACAATCTAGCATACGAAGCAAAAAACTTGTGTTCCTGTGTGTTTTAAAATACTAACAAATAGCAGGAAATGGAGACGAGGTTAATTAGTTGGCTTTTCCTTTACAATTGTTATTACAGTTTTGATTAGTGTTCTGCTATATTGTTGTTAACATACTTAACTTTAACTCGCATTACTTCACCATAGTTAAGCAGGCGTGCTTGGGTGAGAGGTTAGGACTGCAGACTGGAATGGAAATTTCCAGCCTCAGACCAAAGCTCAATC
>JAQFZC010001575.1:0-28915 GCA_034695205.1 Dicyrtoma fusca | reverse complement strand
ATGAACTCCAGCACTTGGGAAACCTTTGATCATCATGTTTGCAATTTAATTAATATTACATATAGACATTACATATATGTATGTATAATAAAAATTCTGATCAATTTCTAATAAAACTGTCTCTGTAATCCCACCTACCTGTATATAATCTCTAATATCATTCCAATTTTGTGGTGACAGGTTCGCTGTGACGACTTCATAGCCAGCGCACATGGCAAATAGAATGTAAGCTGTGATTGCCATTCCATACGTACGCGTGTCACCAGAACAATAATAATAAATTAGTTTTCCGAACAATTTCAAAGAATTCTTTAGGAGCATGATTTATGGCATGAGTCATGCAAATGGAAATGACTTTACAGAACAAGCATTTCAGTCTTTTATCTCCGGCAGTTATGTATTTCAAGAAAAAATGTTACACCATCATTGCAGTGTGGAGAAAAAGTCTAAAAAGTGCAGCATAGAAAGAGTGTGGGGTAATTTTGTGAGCCTACCAAATGAAATGGAATCAATTGCCTCCAGATTTGAATTGATGTAGCGTGAAATAAATGGCAAAGCTCTGGGGTTGTGTCCCATTAAAACATTATCCAGCCCAGAAAATCTGTAATAGAAATGACTTGTTTTATTTTTAGCACTAAAGACAAGAAGGGGGGCATTTCAATTCAAGAGCATACGATTCTTTTTAATAGGGTTGGGTGTCGCGGGTCCTGGAATGGGAGAATTTGTCTATTTGTATGTGTAATGCGACGTGTCTGAGCATCCTACCGTGCAGTTCCATGTTGAATGAGAACATTTCCAGGATGCAAATGGCCACCAATTCCAGCGGGAAGACCTCGTAACCTTAATTCCAGGAGCGCCTCAAGAATGTGACAGGATAATCTCTGAGCATGACCTTCGGACAAACCCGCTCCTCGACGACAGTATTTATTAGGCCAATGATCCGACCACTGACTCTACTCACCAGTCATTCACAAACCAAACCACACCATTATTACTTTCCCCCTTCACTGTCGTCATTACATATCCTACCCATGACATCCTCAAATGGATTTATTCCGTATTCCTTGTTTGCAAATGTCAATTGTCATCTGGACTGGGAATGTCCATGTCCTCAAGATATATTATTTCCATTTATTTGGTGAAGACGCAAACTAGGAGCTTGGTGAGACTGGTTTTGTGTGTGTTTGTGTGTGTGTGTAACTTACCTTGTGAAAAATATCACGGAGACTTCCTCGAGCAGCCACGGGAGTGACGACGATGGTAAAAGGTCGATCGAAATTTTCCACAGTCACTGTCTCCAAATCCAGAACGGGACAGACGTAGGGATGTTGAAGTGATCTGCAGACCTAGAATTTTTTATTTTACAATTTTATTTCATCGTATCAAATTTAATTCTAACCGTGCGTAATAATACTCTATATCCCGATTACATTCAGGCTCCCTCAGTCAGAATCATCACCTTTTCAAATACAATTTTATGGTTCGAAATTCGAATCAAATATAAAGGGAAAATAGAGCATGTAGACAGAGACAGAGTTTTCCTATTAGTTTCCACCCCGAATCCAGTGTTATGGGGATACCCAGGCACATGTACATGGATGGAAGTAGGAAGGTAGATACATAGGTAGGTGTATTAAAAGAAGAAGAAGAAGAAAGATGCATTCCACACTCCGCAGTTATGAGATGTTTGTATGTACAGCCATGCATTATCCACGTGTGTGTGTGTGCAACCCAGAGAGACTCAGGCAAAAGGGTTTTCATGCGAACGACATTTCCGTGGGTGAAAGTTTTACCACCGTCAGCAATTCTCTTCAGCTTTTAGGATCATTCAAGCGTATCATCACCTTTGAAGGTAACCTTTCCCTACCCTCCATCTACCACTACCTATTAACTGTACCTACCTATGTGTGTGTGTGTGTGTGTGTGTATGTGTGTGTACTTGATGCTCAAAGTATTAGTTTTCATATTAAAAAAACCAAGTGGTAGTAAATGGGAAAAAACAGATGGATATAGTAGTTGAAAGATAGAAAATTTAACGATAGTATTGGTTCTCATAAAATTGTTTATTGTGTTTACAATTCAAAGTCAAACCAGGTAGGAACAACCCTTCCCTCCCACTTTCAAGTCTTACTCCACTTTCAATCCCACATATTTTCATACAGCTTTCAATTTATTTCATTTTTTTCTTCTATTAGTTTTTATGATTGATGTTGTGTATTAAATTCTTGAAGCTTTCAGTGGATCAAAAGTAAAACTGCGGTGGATGATTTTATAATTTGGATGAAAATCCCAAGCAGAGGAAATCCAGTAGTAAACATTGGCGTTAGAAATTCTATTGAAACAAACCCCTATCTACCCCTATCTACTGTACAAAATTTTTTTACGTGCAATTTAAAACAATTTACGTCAATCTTTTTCATTGAGAAGGACTAGTTTGAATTGGGAATTGGGAACTGCATGTATTTTTTAGAATAAAGCCCAAGAATATTGTTACAATTTTTAAAAAAAGTCAATGAAAAATGAAATCCATTGATATTTTAGGGCGTTTTACAGATAAATACATATACCTAATAACTAGTAAATTTATATTTTCAAACTGGGCTTTGAATGTTTTAGAAAAATGACCTTAAAATATCATGCATTATGTATATTATGTAGACAAAGAAGGGGAAATAGTACTGCGTGTACGAAGCAGCGAAGACCAGTCAAGACAATTGAAGAAAAATACTATGACCTTTGAGCCGCTGAAACAACATTCAAGGAAGAAGGCTTCAATGGAATTGAAATTCACAATTATAGATAATAGCCTCAATAGAAATCGGTTGGACATGTTATGATTATAGAACTGTATCCAATTTATGTGATTATCATACAAACAGACTACTTGAATTTTCGTTATTTTTGCTATCACCCAAAATATGTAATTTACAAAATTCCCTCAAACCCACCCACAGACTCGCGCACTCTACCAAAACTCAATAAAAATGGATGGATTTATCATTTGGAGCGCATTTGAATCTCATTTTTACGTTAACGAGACCAAATGGCGTGGACCAAATGGTGTGGAAAAAATCGAAGAGACACAAACGCGTACGAGATTGTGCCTAAGCGATTTTGCCCACCCCATTTGGTCACGCGATTTTGTCTCACGACATTTTGTCCACACCATTTTGTCGCCGAACCCATGTTTACGCATCAAAGATGCCTCACATGCGTTCCAAATAAAAAATCCGTCCATTTTTAATGAGTTTTGGTACAGTGTGCATGCAACTACATACCAGTACTTCCAATTCAGTATTGTCAATGTCGTTGTTATGCATTGAAGTTGAAATTCCCTTTCACTTTAGTTCAGAATAATTAATCCAGCTTATTTACTAAATAAAATAATTGCATACTAATGTCCATGCTACATATATTTGAACAGCAGTACGAATTTATGGAAATGAAAGATTCTACTATCATTTCCGTCTCAAATACATATGTACGCTCGAGATTGTTCCGCTCATCCAATGCAATTATTATAATTAAGAGGCCGCGTCTCAGCAGTGCAGCAAGGAAACTACTGCTTTTGGTTTGTCTAGCTGACTTTTCATTTTCTCACTCAAAGACTAATAGCACAGGCAAATGAACGGGGCTCTTAATCTCCTTGATTTATTTATTGTGTCTGGAAAGTGTTTATGTCGCACAGCCGGTGTCGGCAGTGCAGAGTCGTATGTACATATACACATTCACTGAGCAGTCAAAGAGAATGTACATATGTTGGTATAGATGTTTGTTTATATATTTATTAGCGAGCATGTACCCAAGCCATGTTAAGTACTCGTAGACATCTGAGTGCACACTTTAATTCTACTCCCCATAATATCCCACTTCGAAATCACTATTTGCATGGCATGTGTGTAAAAAGGAATCCCAAGCACAAATAATAATAGCATAATAATAATAATCAAATGCCATATCATATCGATATCAAAGATATTTGCGTATGAAAACAGGAGATCGCTTTCCGTTTAGTTGCAGCGTCAATATGTCTGTTCCCTATTGCAGTGTAACACTATCCTCAAAGTGTATCACTGTGTCGATCTGATTACGAAATTAAACCAAAACTAAAGTCAAAGTTAATTTTGCAAGAATTTATAAGCTCATCACTTTGTTCACACTGCCAGACTGTCAACTGTCTGGCACTGTTGTGTGTTCATTGAATTCTTGAAATTCATAAACATCCTGCGCCTTGTTTGTCACACTACATACCCAGTCAAACTTTACTGCCCTATGTAGGTAGGTAAGTTAAATATGGAACGGTAAACTAAAACAGCCAGTAGGTGCGTCTGTATCAATGTCTGCAAGGCTAGACTGCGACTGTACTTATGTATGTATTTATCAACATTGTGAGCGTGCCAGACACACAGATCTAGGTACATTCATACTAATGATTAAATATTATTTTAAATATTTAGAAAGGAAGTCTTTACGCTTCCCAATTTTCATATTAACATTCATATGTATGTATAATTATTCCTTTCTGTGTCTGTACGTGTACATATGTGGCAGAAGCAGACGGTAAGAACGTGGATAGAAATAGAAATAGAAATAGAAATAGAAGACAGACTGTCCTTTTCTTTCCTGCCCCTTGTCGTTTTAATAAAGTACCTATACGTGCTCTAAATGATCCCCTTTCACCTTGATAATTTGTGTGTGAAACACGTCAATTATTATTTTCGATACGAGCAATCCGTATAAATCTACCTCCATACCTTCAGACCTAGCCTGTACAAATCTTAGGACTGCAGTAACAATAATGTGCTCAAAATACAGAAGCAGAATTTGGTGTCTACAGGGTTTTCAAGCGCATTCTACAAAGTCAAGCGCATTCTACCAATATTATTAAATTATTCCCAAGCATTTATCAGGAACATGGGAGAACCTATATGTACCACAATTCCCCCACGCAACATGCCCTCACACACACCCTTAGAAAATAATAACGAGTAGTGTAGACAATTGGAGAAACTCATTATACATTTTATAGTTAAAAATTAAAATATTCCGGGGCAGCAAACTAGCTAAATTAAGTAAAGACATGCCTGGATTTTGCTCTTGAATTAATTTCATGTATTATGTGTGCACTGTATAATTACTACAATCATAAGGAATGGTGCATGCCCCGAAAGAAGAGGCTTTCAAGAGTAAATGTGTGAAAAAAAGCATGGGAGAAACACTTAGCTATATACATACTTAAGATACAAATTACGCTGCAGAGAGTTGTCAAGATTGTGAGATTTTGTGATTTATAAAGACGGAGACGGAATAAAATAGTTACAAAGGAGGCTAGTTGCATGCCCACTCGAGACCAAGACTTTCCAAGCAGAATGGGAATGGTTAGAGACGGGAGTAATGGATCAAAGTGAGTTCACTTTGCATAATAATATTTGCTTTGCATGCACCAGATTAGCATACGTGTATGCATGTGCTCCAGAGCCCTGAACAGTACACACAAGTAATTACATAATGGAGCTAACTCGTAAGTGGGCAGGAGAGAGAGAGAGAGAAAGCGAGAGGGAAGGAGGGAAAGCAGAATGTGTATGCATAAAGAGGTACATACCTGGACCTACAAGAAGGCTCAAGAATGAATTCATTTACAACTCTAAATAAAAGCGGAGGAAATTAAAGGCAAACATTAGGAAGAAAAATGTTGGAATGAAAAAAAAATTAAAGAGTGGCTCTACACTCAAGGCTTATAGTCGTGCATGAATAAAGATCCCCAAGACTTATTTTTCTAATGATTATTACGACACGCTCTTACAGTTAGCAGTTGTATGAAACATGATTTAAGGAAATATATATCTGTACATACATGTAAGAAAGGGAAAGTTTTGGGGGAAAGGAAGAGAAAAGAAGTAAATATTTTGAACGCACCTGAATCATAATATTTTTAGTAGTTGAGTCGATGAGAGGACTTCTGGAGTTACACGGAGTTGCTATTAAAAGGCGTTTGGCGTTAACTCTCGCATCGCAAATTACGTACCACAATCGATTCGTCCGCCATCCTGCCACATTCACATGAACATTAAAAAGATAGAAAGTAAGATAGTCCACACACACACACACACTCTCATGTTCATTATTACACTACATACTATGGACATTCCAACACATTTCGCCGTACTTTTCATTCTGCACCCATCTCACATCACTTCATAGGTCCTTGTACGTACGAAACGGACCAGTCCCCGCTAAATGGGCATAAAATGCTTACATAGCTGTACATATGAGTACCTAGTTTTCTTTCCTCTAAATACTACAGTGTTTTCCTTGTGTACATTATACACTATATATTGTACATACATACGTACTCGTACATATTTTTACATCTCTGCGCTGTAGAGCCTTTTTTGTCACACACGCTTTCCTCTTGAGTTGGTAAAAAAAATGTAGATGTAAGATTTTGCACCTTTAACAAAGGAATACCAGCAACAACAAAACGCCCATCAACTTTCTATATACCCCCACTGGGTAGGTTTTTTTGATATGCGGTCGCAAGATTGTATTTCTACAAAGGAGAGGGACAAGTGGATCGGATCTGGAGTTGGATGTATGCTACACAGCAAAGGAAACTCAAGAAGACCAAAGCCAATAACAGCCTTGCTTCCCCTAAGAAAACATAGGCTTTCTTTATTTGGAATTCCCGACTGAGACGAAGACTTGACGTGAGACACCTACTAACTCAACTGTGACACACTTGTAGTGATAGTTCAAATCTAACCTACATTCAAATGAACTCTCGCCATAGGTTTTTATTATCTGAAGGAAAGCAACGAGCAACTAAGTAACTTTCACTCTCAGTCCTGTCGCTCGGAGTAACAACGTAAAAGATCAGAGGGACCACCTGTGTGTGCCTCTCTCTTTCTTTGGTCCCGGCTCTCATATGTTTGTCCTTATGAGATTAAAATCCGAGCCTTTTAGAATTTGAATGCAGCAAAAGCATGCTGTGTGTGCGGGGCTTAGTGCTGAGTAACATGAAGCGGAGAGAGATGTTCTTGATGCTTAACTTGAAGTGAGCTTAATACATTTGATTTACCAAGACAAGAATCTCTTTCCGTTCTTTCGTCATCTCTGAATGTTCAAAGCCCATTTTTAAGACTGTGTAAATAAAACTTAAACTGACAGGCTCATGAATGATTAAAGTGGGGAAATCCGACGGGAGTGTTGTGTATCTATGCAATAACGTTTGACTGCTCTCCCTTGTTCTGAGGAGTGTTTGTAGAGCTCTTTAGGTCCATCGGATCCTTATTTCAATGTTCGCATGTATGCCCGCTCCCATTCACTTTTATGTGTTTGCAGGGCTTTGTTCTGTCGGATCGGAGGAAGACTACATCTCATTCCCGGCTACACAACATACCAAGACGGCACTCTCACACCCTGTAGCACTATATGGCTCTGTGTGGACTGCTGCTCCTGGCGTTGGCTCTGCATATTAGGGAGCTAAAAGTACATACGTAATTGCATTAGGGAGCTAAATGTGTGCATGGATGTGGACGGGCATATGTGAGTATGTGTAGGTATGAGGAGTTTTCTCTTTCAAAGGAAAGTCAGATAGATTTTATTAACGAGAGTAGTCTCGGAATCCGAGTCAGTTAGTTGGGATACAAAAGAGAAAGAAAGAATAGCTTACTCCCTTTTATTCCCACTGCCTTCAGAAATACAGAGAGAGAGAGAGAGGATCATAAAGCTTTCAGCTAAAGAGTCAGACATGTAGAGTACGTACACTATGCACGTAGAGACACGGCTCACTTATCCGCTGCCTCCAGCCATAGCTGAAGCTATAGCCTATAGTCATCCAACCAACTAACTAACGTCGGGTCTACAGCGACAGTTATCTACATAACCACATCAATATCATACCTGTAGGTAGTATATGTAGCTAGGTATATATCAAAGTGCCTACCTAGTCTGCACTGCACAGGGTAGTATGCATGTACTTGGAGAGGAGACGGAAAGGTAGGTTGGATATTGCGCTGAGCTGAGACTGCTGAGAGTAGTGAGCTTTTCATTCAATGCATTAAATTCCCACATGAATATCATAATTGAAATGTATTTTACTCTTAGAATAGAAGGAGGCAGGAGGGACAAAGGCAAGTCAGTATATAACGGCGGCTACGTGCCATGAAAACGTGGAAACGTGGCAACTGGTACTAACAAGAACTAAATTTGGCCTAAAGTGTGTGTGTCTGGAGTCTGGAGCGGAGTCTAGGTGGTATGGTAATGGTCTGCTTTAATGTACCCTAAGTGGGGAATCCTGGCTGAGTATGAACACATGAGAATGGAACTCTAACACTTCTCAATGGACTCACCAATTTCAGGTAATTGATCCAGAAGAACATATCTACCATTCGAGCTTTTTAAGTAGTTCATACATGCCGTGTGACCAGCTGTTTTCTCCGATCGAATTAATCCATAATGAGGAGGAAAACTTTTCAATTTTGGCTCATCTCGTGGTGATTGAAGCTCGACCATTTCTGCTGCCACGGACTCCTCACCGAGTCGATTATAGTCGTAATTGGCAGGGCGGCTGGAATAAAAACAAAAAAAACAATATTCAGCTAGCAATTTTGTAATAGTCATATAGTACATAGTCTACATTCACTTAACATGCAAAAAAAATTGCAAAAAAGTACAAATCGCCAGATGTAACACCTACATATGTTACATCAGTCGTTAGGTATCTTGCTTATTACAGGCTTTTTGAAAAGTTGAAAGCATTTTTTATAGGACAAACTGTTGAAAATAAGAGTCGAGTCGGGCAATCCCTATCTCTCCTCTCATCTGGCACTCTTGCCGACCAAGCAACGCAACCACATCTTATTTTACATTTCAATTTTATGACTGTCCTGTTTATGAAAGCCTTCTATGGCTCTGTACTGTATTGAAACATTGGAAGTATGTGGAATCTATTTCTATTTCAGATTTCCACATAAATATTTACCTACGCTCTCATTATGTCCAAAGTAGGTAAGCATGCATGACACCATGTTAGGGGTATTTTTAACCATAGCATTTTTTGTGCTTTGAATTCTACTTTTGACTTAAACTTATAAAGTTTAGTTCTCCTGAATCCTTTGACTTACCATGTCTACTCACTGAGCATAAAGCATAGGCATCAATATGCATGACTTTAAAACAAACTTTGTAAATAGAACCTTTTGAAGGCAGATTTTTAGTAAAAATAAAGGAAGGAAATTTTACGCCTCCAACTGTGATACATACAATATGCTAGAGTGTACTACCCAGCTACGATTAGGATTATGACTACGATACGGTCACGGATAACGCTCTACCTCCAACCCTTCATAAAACTTCATTACTTTCTACATTAAAGTATCAACTGTAATAAAGAGTGAGCCCAGTACACCGTAAACCGTTTTGCGCAATATTTGCATAGTTACATAATCCTTTCCAACGCCATCAATAATAAAACGATTTTGATTCGGAGAAAGAAAAAAAATCCTTTTTGTGGAAGTGGAGTAATGCGGAAACGAGATATAGGTAATGTATAATGCTGTGCATATATGTACCAATGCAAAAGGAAACGAAACAATGCCGATGATAAAGAGATAAATCAGACAATGAATTCCCACCCGGCTCCAATGTAATTTGGCTCAGGATCAGACATCCAAATCCAAATTTCAAATTTCCAATTGTACTCTCATCTCCGTTTTGAATATTCCAAAGGAATTAACTTATTAGCTACACCGTAAAGGTACGTATACTCTTTCCATAGGTCATCAATGTATGTATGAAAGTGCCTTTGAATGAGCGTACAAAACAACTATACACATGCATAATATCAAAATGGCATGGCATGACCATGGGACGTATAAAATTTAGGAATGGAAATCGATAAACGTTAAATTACCTTCTAATTCTGGTGATGCCATCCGACACTTTCCGTATTACAAACCATGAAGGCATTGTATTTTGTTTTATCGTGTATCGTATGTCGTATCGTAAATTGAGTATAGTACCGTTTCTACGTTATCTTTGTCTTTTTCTTTGGCTAGCCTCCTGTCTTTTGTCATTTACACGGGTTGGCTAGTTCGACGACTTAGTGTTTATTTTTATGATTAGTGTATTTATACAATCATGTCCAACGCACACGCCTTCACCTATGACAGACATACATACGTGCATGCCGCATTGGAGTTGACAGACAATGGCAAAAACGACAGCTCCCGGCAGGAAACTATACGTCTACATAGTAATTACTATGTGTGTACGATGAGTAGCACGAACACGATGGAAATTTGACTGCTGAAATCCCTCATGTTCCTGACCTTCTCGCTTAGGGAACAGAATGCCCGTCAGCCCAGAGTAAACACGTTGCATTGCTGTATTGTACTGCTAGCCCCTTATTATTCTATTGAGGATATCTGGTCGTGAATCCGAGGAAAAGTGCTGTCTGTACTTTTACGGTAATTACATACTGTGGTGCCTACACGGAGTCGCATCGTTATCGTTAGTGTACTGAGTGTGTATGTATAGTGCAGGTACACTTATTTATGCCGTTCAATGTACATGAGAAGTTTATCTAAATTTAAACCAAAACGGAAAAATATTGTCTATTCCAGCTCCAGTCACTCACATAATTATAATTTCCTGTCAAATGTACGAATTTCCACTTCCATGTCCAACTACCAATTACCTCTCTGTAAATACACTTTTAGATAGTTTTCCCCATTTCCATTCCCCTGCATTCTGCGTATTAATTACTTTTCCCTTGCTTTCTCTACCTCGCTCTCCCTACTGAACTGTCAGCATCAGAAAAGGACTTTAATACTTGCATGTAAAATTAATTTAATTTTCAATTCAAAACTATTCGCAGCAAATAAAATTCTAAAACTGCCACGCAGTTACAGTCCATGTGTACACTTCGTTATGGTCATCTGCTTGACCCATGATTTGTAAGCTGAGTTTAAAATTAGGTAGTCCAACTAGGCCCTTCGTCGCTAACCATATATAGGTAAATGCAAAGTGCATCTGTATATTATATAATATTACCCTAAGGTAGAATGAAAGTTTTCTTTATAAAGTCATTGCAGATTGGAGCAGGGAAAAAATGGACATTTATAAATTGAATTAGCGGCGGAGACTGGAGCTGAGAAAAGGAGGTGCTACCTCTGCCTGTTGGTCCTTCTGAATGTGTAGTATACCTTATCACTAGCACCGTACACGTATTTTGTCATTGGCGACGGTATGACATGCCGTGTAATTATCTCTAATTCATTGTAGTAATAATCGTGCGATAAAGAACCGTCAGACTGAAGTAAGTCTAGTGAAATTTATTAGCCGTCTCTCCTACTACTAACTTCCACAGTTTTCCTAGCAATGACACAGTGTAACTACAGTGAACAGCACAGTACAATAACAATAGGACAGAGCTGAGCTAGCAAAGCTGAGCGCTAGACACATTCCACGGGAACTCAAAACCAAAACCGAGACTAGGACCGATGACAGTAAATTTAATTTGTAGCTCAAACAAATATCTACAAGTCAACAGAATACAAATAGTCGGTCTGGGTCATCTTTCCCCTATAAAATTATTCACGAACGACACACTCAACAAAGAACAAAAGGAACTACCAATATCAATATCAGTATCAATGTCAATGAACTATAGAGTCAAGAATCAGAGTGAGGACACCAACTGCCGATATGAAGAGACGTGTGTAGATAAAATATGAGACTACGTACGTTCGTAGTAGCCAGTCGAAAGATGAGTGAAAGGGAAAGTTAGTGTAGGAGTGCAGGAAGAGAATAGGACAAATCTGAGCTGATTTCTCGTTCTCTCTTTAGTGGGGGAAAGTAAGGGGAAATGAGTGTGTAAACCGTTTGGGAGTCAGATGAGAACTGGTTCTCGCCGTCTTTCCTACTCCTACTCATACATTCAACGGTCTCGTCCGCTCAACGTTTCGTTGTTGTATTCCTCAGGTATGTGTTAGGACAGGGACGGCAAGGAACTTGAGCTGAAAGAGTAGAAGCAACAGAGTTCCACGGAGAAAGAGAGAGAGAGAGAGAGAGAGGCTTTTCAAAGCAACACGAGAATAAAATGCTGCTTCTGCTGCTAGTGGTGGCCGTGGTAGGTTTCATCTATAGCCTGATTTCTCAGTACATACAAAACAATTATATACATCTCTGCATACCTAGTGGGATGGTAGATGCGGAGAAAGTCCTTTGGACTCACTTGCTTACATGATACACAGTGTGAGACGGCACACACAACACACTAAAATGCAATATGCAATGGTTTCAGAATACCATTCGCTCTCTTCTTCCCATTCCATCTCATGCCCCTCGTCTCTTCTTCGCTTCCCTATAAAATCCAATGGGAGCCACTATCCGTTTGTGCACTGTACGCCATGGACGGGGATAGAAGCTGTTGCTACATGCGTACAGTACGTATATGTACAGTCCATACGAGGAGCACACATACTAACGTTCAGGTACATCTAATCTTTCTTCTTGAGGGACAGAGATAGCCGCACTCATGTGATATCTCCGTCCAGATCCAGAATGAGCGACTTGTAGGAGAGAGTTGAGACGTTGAGATGTCGGCATATGTACGTATTTTGTACAGAGCCACGTCACCGTCCATCTTATCCCAACTCTAGGCATCTCGGCTTACTTCTTACTCTCTCCCTTATCCATGGTCTTACATGTTAGTCTTCTAGGTGTTTTACTTTCATCTACCATAGCCGCCTCAGAGTGGCTCAAGAGCTGAAGATAAACTAGTAGAAAAGATGGTAAAAGTAGCGCACACGAGACAATTTTTGTACCAAGAGCCGACCACAGTAGAGATCCCTACACTATGTACCCTGAGCATAATTAGGTATATATTACATTCAAATGGAAAAAATGCTATCTACATTCTCCCCAAAGGCCGGCAGAGCCTATTTATTCCTTGTATAAACAGGGAATACTATCCAATTACGTTTTTTAACTAGTGTGAAGAGGGAGTTGTGTGGAGATCTACATAGTTTCTGGCAGCAAAGAAGGAATAGAGGTGGACTTTTTTTTAAAGCTAGACCAAGCAGATACTTTGCACCTGTATAAAAATGCAAATGGAATATTTTGCATCGCCAGAGCCTAAGGTCTATTATTTGAGTAGATATATACTGTGCCGGTATACACATTATCCCTCACCGTGGAAGAGAAGAAAAGAGAGAAAGAATACAGAAGATCCAAATACATCCCCCCAACGCTTTCCCACACAAAGGGAAAGCAGTGGGCTAAACAAGACCAAACTAATAAGCTGCTGGGTATAATATATAAATGAAAGCTCAACAAGGAAGATCATCAGAACAGCCGTTCCATGAATTGCATTTTCTTTCCTCTCTCCACGGGAGCAGGAGAGAAAGGTGGGTAGAGAAAGGTACGTGGCGGGTACCGCTCTGTAATTATATGGACACTATAGGAGGTAACCCCTACTATACGTAGGCAGTAACATGTGCAAGAGTAGGAGTATGGATTGATTATGTACACCATGTTAGTGTGTGGTACTCTCATCTGCAGTCTCGAGGCAATAAAGAGGAGACGAGGGAAAATAGAGGCGGCTACCTCCACTATAAAACAAGGGAGAAAATATTAGCTTCTCGAGTCTAACTGTGAGAAGGAGAGTACTGAGCAGGAAACAAAACTTAGTATAAGTGTATAAAGGAGTAAGCAAGTAGGTTAGGCACCTTTACAGCCACATCAACGTATCAACGGAACACATCAAATAACTCTTGGAGAGTAACTGCACAAAACCTTTTTATGACATCCTCATTTTTAAGATGAAAATTAAAAAGATTTCCCTCTGCCTCTGTACATCTCTGTCTCCATGTGTACATCTGAGCAGTCTGTAATCTACTCCCATTATTCTTTCCCATCCTTTTTTTTTATTTCATCGTATTTCATTTTCATCCACACCCATGATCCCATATTATAGGGAGAAAGTGCGCAGCATATATGATGTAATTGCCCCAGCTCTATGTATGTATGTATATACTATCAGAGTAACCTATAGATACCATCTGTTACTTCAACCATACCCAACGCCAACACCAAGACCAACTGTTTCTTTTTTCATTAAGATTTATATACACTCCATTTCATCTAGACTTCTTCACCAGAGCGTGTGTCTCATCAAATTATATAGAGTCACTCTTTCGCCAATTCACGCCTCTAAAAAAACCCCCAAAACCGAGGCCCGACCACAGAATAGACTCAAGCAGTCGTGTGTGTAACCTTAGACGTGGACCAAATTGTCAACACTGCAGATTAGGTACTTGGATGGGGGCGTTTATTCTATAACAAAATAACAAGGAAGGGGTAGAATTCCAGAATTGTCAAGCTAGAAAGTAAATCTTTGGTATTCAAATTTCAATTTCAATTATACAGTGCATATCGCTAAACAAAACTGCCTATAAGGGCAGAGAGTACAGTCCAGTTTAGCGACCCGCAGTGCAACATGGCAGTTTACAAATTTAACTTTAAAAAACTAGATCACTAGATGTCTCATTATTACCGAGTCACTTCCGCTTTCCCCAACTTTTAACACAACCGCACAACTTTTCCCTCCAAACTCATGTAAAAACAATGCTTACTTCTTACACTGTCGTAACTTTGTTTCTCCCCTTTCACTCGTACTACCTCCACCAACTATATACATACTGTGCTTCCAGCTCCCAACTTATATCTATGTATGTAATTACGTATAATTATATATCTGTAAAGAATGGAATAGAATCACATCAGTGGGGCTATAAAATGATACATCTCTTTCCTACGCTAAGGTTTAGTGTCGTAATATCCCCAGTGGTCATATGAAATCTAGAAGATTACGACATGTAGTGATAAAATATTTGTTTGTACCGCTGGCGGATTGTAATACCTAAGTATGTATATATAGGAGCTCGTTCCCTCCTAGGCCTATATACACTATGGAAGAAATCGTCGTCAAGTAAATCTGTACATACCGGTAGGCATGAAATATGAACTAAGCACAGGGTTTGAATGTACTATGAATTGTTGAAATATCTATGAGTTCCGTGTCATCAGAACGTATACCTGCTGAACAAGAAATAAGATCTATGTTCAAGATTACAAATGGGATTTCAGATGAGTAGACGCAAGGAGGGCTTTTCGTTGCAACTAAAAAAAAATCAGAGCACTGTTATAAATGTGGCTTAAAAGCTCATGTTCCTACCTAGTACTATTACATACAATCTCAAGGTCTATAATAACGGGCGCATGTACTATATATGTAGTACCTACCTCAATTGAACTATAAAAATACAGGTATGTATATATGAAGGCATGCTGTAGCTACTGATATGCCTATAATGCATAGCCAGCCTCAAGTCTCTGACACTCAACAATAAGTAAAACCAAGGGACAGATATACCAAGTTGTTTTATGATCCTATAGGATTAGGTCTCTCTCCTTCACAGATCCAAGTCTGACAGTATAATATGTTGAGACATGTAAAATTTTCTAAAAGTATTGATTATTCCATTGAGCGGTAAATAAAAAGTACCTTACTAAAATCTTGCTGACAGTGCCATAGCACGTAGCACACCTACATACCTATGTATCCCTTTTGAATGTGGCAAGCAGATAAGAACAAGATTAAAGGGAAAGGATGCCTAGTCAAACTCTCACTTTTCAATTCAGGTGCTAAAGTAACACCCAAATAATATGTAAAAGATGGTATCCAAGCATATCGGCAGATTGTTGTGCGATTTCTTCCATCACTGCACTCTGTATACGATGAAGCATAGATAACGGAGTTTAGGGGATGGCAGGGAGTACAGGTAGTTTTAGAGCTCCGAACTTTTGTGAAAGAAAAAACTAAGTTGTAGGTGTAGACAAGTGTCTAGTCACCCAAGTAACTTTACAGAATAATCTTTGGGAAACTTGAGAATTGTTTGAGCGAAAGTGTGATGAGGGAGAGCAAAGGCCTCGCTTATTCGTAACGTCTTGCCGTGTGCTGAGGCTCCGCATGTACAGCTAACGACCCAACACAGGACGATGTGTTTTGATATGTAAAATGGTAAAGTAAACCTTTACTCTTTGTCCTTTATTTTATAACAAATTAAATCAAGGAGCATTGTCATTCTTTTATGGCAGTGTATTTCCTCAAGAGCAAACACTTGACGACAGAGTGCAGAGTTTATAACAAAAGCAAACGACAATTCCTTCCGCACAACCTGAGCGCAAAAACTACATCCTAAGTATATGTAGGCAGTCTACTACGTGTTCCCTACAACAACACGTACAAGGAACTGGCAGGTTTCACAAGCAGTCAGAGCACACAGGTGCAGAAGCCCCATAATTCCAACGTTAGAGAACCCAGCAGCCGCAGAAAAGGAAAGTTTGAGTTTTGACAAAGGTGGGTGGCTTGTGAGTCTGTCAGTGCAGTGCGGAAGAAAGTAATCGAGAGGTAGCTATAGTCTAGCTTTGGGCTAAGCCATGAATCCTTCATTCTTAAACACAAACATTCCCTCACAAAAGGTAAAAACACAAGCAAAATCCTCCCAAACATGCTTTATAACATACTGCTGACAGACATGCCTACGCTACAAAGCATATTATACTGTCATCGCTCTGAGGCTTAAACGAATGAAATGCACAAATAATTTAGCAATTTTACAAAATTTCAACTTTAAAGAAGCAGGTATATAGGTATACCTACCTACCTAACTCTTTCGGGAGTACTTTGAGCACATACTGACTCTGTGCAAGTACCTAACTACTATGTATGTGGTACTCGTGCATAATTAGGATGCATCTACGCCTGCTTTGGTTTGACACTAACCTGTACAACCCACTCCTTTTGTTCAGCCAGTTAGGCTAATTAACATCTGATTCAGAGTCAGACTCACTCGCTAGTATTGAGGTGGGCTTATTCAAAGTGGAAACAAAGGCGAGAGAGATATCTAAATTAAAAACAAAAACTCAAAGTACCTACATTTTTGTGGGTAGGAGTCTCAAGTTGTGTGGAGTGGTTCTTTGGTCGAGTCTCAAAAGTACTTACAGTTACCGCACCGTTAGCTTTTAATCATGCAAGAAGTACCTTTGGGAGTGGAGTTAAGTATTTTTTTCATGAACTCAATCCTTTAGAAATGAAGAGAACCTCTCTGCTATACTTGGGCTTTTTCTTCTCTCTCTCTCTCTCTCTCTCTCTGTCTTCCCCTTGATGATTATCTGTACAAACAAATAGTACCTACTTACGACATCAATATTTCATCCTCAACCTTCCCATGCCTGATATACATACGCATACCTCGGTGGGTAACGGCATGTACGTATAACATGTAGCTTGCACCGGGCATCAACATCACGCTCTTCGCTAAATATTTAATTTTACGTTTACCTAAGAATCTCTGTGCTTTCTCTCTCTCTCTCTCTCTCTCTCTCTCTCTCTCTGACTGAGGAGTGAGTCGGTATGGCATAAAGAATTGAAATTGGTACAGATATTTCTTCACTTGCTTTCCCTCAAAAACGGCAGGTAGGCAGGAGGGCGGGATGCCTAGGAACATATTTGAGGGAACAAGCCTCGATACGTTTGCATCCGTAGTGCTCTGAGCTACGCCGATAGGAGGACAGAAGAAGCTACCCGAAAGGAATCCAAAGGAGAGAGTCCAAAGCCTACATCACAATACCACGAAACATGAAAGGGAAAATTCCTCAATTTTCCTGTTGGGGACTATCAGTATTTTGGTAATAAAACAGATTCTATTGGAAGTCTTAAGTCTCTCAAGTCTCAGCTGAAAAGATGCATGGAGACGGAAAGGCAATAGATAGTTGTTACATAGACGTTGGATGGGAGTAGATAGGCAATCGGTGCTCCTTATTTTTTCTTCTTGAATTATTAAGCACACTCGCTTGCTCGCTCTTTCTCTCTCCAACTATCCTTTTTTTTTTATTCTTTACCTGCTTTCTTTTCATCCGTGAATTATTGAAACGCTCCGTTTCCTTTCAATAACCAAAACCAAGTCTGAACAGACGGATCTAGCTATGCTGTAGAGTACAGTGTAAAGTGTAAGCTAGGTAAAAAAAAACACACACACACACACATGGTAGGGCGAGTAGTGCTGGAGTTGGAGCACACATTTGTGAGGGAGAAAGTAAAGTGGGTAGTTTCCATTATAAAATGAAATAATCTTGGGTTTACCTCAACTCCGAGCCATGCAGGTAAATATTTTAATCACAACATTCAGTAGACTGTGGAGAATATACGTAATAAATTATTGTGCAGCAGTCAGTAGTCGGAGTCAGGGGGACGGGCCTATCAATCTCAAGCTGTATCTCAACTACAAAGCTACATAATTTTACCATTTACAATTCCGAATTTTGAAATTCATCATAAATTATGCTAGCATTCATATACAATGGAAACTCGGGGAGTCTGTTCAATGCACCATGTAAAATGGGGAGCATCCTGTTAAAAGATTCAGGACACTATTTTTATATCAAAATAAATTAAATTAGACGGATTGATGGGGAAATGAGAATACGGAGTGGATTGCACTAAATATGTAATGAGGTTTTTACAGGTGTTGCGACGGCAGAGCTCATGAACCTAGTTGCTGAAGAACGGAAGCCAAAAAATAAAATTTAATAGACACCCGTTTCGTATCCTTGGATTATATCAGCATTCCCAGAACTCACTTTAATGGAGTCAGAATTAGGCTAATGACAATTAATGCTCTGTTAGGCGCCTACATACGTAACTATTTCATCCTTCCTTTTAAGAGGCAAAACTACGTAAGTCTTAACAAGCCTTAAGTTTTCAAAACGAATAATGCTTCACGGGGTTATTAACCTTTTCCAAACGGTACTATATCTTTAGGCTCTTGGCTATATATCAGTTTTACATCTTTCTGAAAGTGTTAATTTATTGTTTTTACCTTTTTGAAAGTGTTCATTTCTTGTTTTGACGTTTTTAAAAAATGGTAATTTCTTGTTTTTACCTTTTTACAAGTGTTGATTTCTTGTTTTGACATTTTTAAAAAATGGTAATTTCTTGTTTTTACCTTTTTGAAAGTGTTAATTTCTTGTTTTGACGTTTTTAAAAAATGGTAATTTCTAGTTTTGACTTGTTTGAAAGTGTCCGTTACTACCTTTAAATGTTTTTAAAAAGTGTTAATTTCTAGCTTTGACCTTTTTGAAAGTGTTAATTTCTTGTTTTTACCCTTTTGAAAGTGTTAATTTCCTGTACTGACGTTTTTTTAAAATGTTAATTTCTAGTTTTGACCTTTTTGAAAAGGTTAATTTCTAGAAAAAGCACTGCAAGCACTCTTTGCATGGTTTCCCAGTTACGAATCGGTTAAATGCTAGATTTACTTTATTTTGCTTCTTAAGCCATGGCATGTAATAATACCTACTAACAGTAGAATATATTTAAATGCCGAATTGATGGACTAATATTACTATAGAAGAATTACCTAAGTGTGATTAGGTATATCACTTCACGCTTATACGGATATCGATATTCTAATAGTGTGTTATAAACGTGCACCTTTAGTCTTTTAGTAATATCTATGCTACATTCTAATATAGGCGGGGACATTTATCGGAATATTAAAAGACAGACTGAGTAATAGAAAGAATTGATCCACAGACAACAGATACACAAAGTGAGCTGATGATGACTGTTTTAATAAGTTAGTAATGACACGCTCATAGCCCCGTCCCATTCCCGTATAAAATATTCACCCTCGCAATTATTTCCAAATATTCCCAGCATTACAAAACCCCGTCGCTCTTCCAAAATACATACGAATAAAAGAAGAGAGAACAAGAAAGAAAACTGCATCAATAATATATTCCAGTCTTTCTACTATTTACAAAACTGTCACGTACAATAAATTATACGAAGGTATTGACGAGGAATAATAAAATATTCTAAAAATAAAAATACACAGAAAACTTCCTAAATCCCTTATTAGCCCAATGAACCATTAAATTCACGCTGCCCAAGATGGAAACTCAAAATTCTACTTACGTCGTGGGATCCAGTCGTGGTGCTTGATTACATTTACTTGAACTTGAGCCTCTCCGATGACTTCGACAAGTTAGAGTTGTTGCTACCGACGAGAAAAATTTGCTTATTGATTCCCAACTTGTATTTGGCCTTTCCCCGGGCAAATGGTGCTGATATTGTTCGTATCCTACAAAAAGAATCCCAAATGATTCGTAATGTAATCCTGAGTTTACGTGAGTAGATTCAATTATACAAGGAACACATGTAGTACATATAATTATAGTAATTAGTATTCTTTCTCTTCTTTTTAAAATCTCCGAGTAGGCGTAAATTTAAAGATTAGCACAGAAAGGTCGAGTTAGTATTTTTTTTTAATGGAGTGAAAAGGAAAAAATTAAGTCGACACCATCAGAAATGGAAACTAGACGGTGCGGTGGAAAGGAGAGCAGTCACTAAAATTAAAACTTGTAGACATGAAAGTATTTGATATATTTTTGTTTTATTTTTCGAGTTGTTTCCGTGTGGCAATGTTGGAGTAGGATTGCGAATGCTATATTACGACACCTCGAATGGATAAATCAATAACACATGTCGGCACGCTCAATACAGTACATAATCAATTCAATTACATTACAAGTATCAGCTAAGTACACGATAGATTGGACATTGAGGACTCGGTAAACTGATGGAACCTGATAGAACGTCAGCATGGCATTTAATTCAAGTACGGAGAACGTAAATTATTTATGAGTCACCTCTCTACCTGTGTGTTGGGAAATATCCTTCCTTCATCCTTTCCTCCCCTTTACGTCCGCAAGTGGGTTCAACTGGAACTCACACTTTAGATCTAAGACAGGGTTAGCTGGGACTCGAAATTATGGCACTATAACTACCCACATACTGTAGGTACTACCCTTAAAGATATATAGGTAGGTACATATAGAACTGTTCAATATTTACTATTTACTTTGTTACAACTTTCAATTCAAATGTTTCGAAGGAGGGATAACAGAAGGGCAGGGAAAGACACGAAATTAAATCTGAACTAGTGTTTACTTGCAATACTTGCAATCTTCACACATTTTTCAGAGATTGTCAAAATAATCCGTATTTTAAAAATCCTATATAATTCTGCAGTATAGTATATTTTACTATTATTAACCTTTTCGAAACGGTACTATTTCTAGTTTTACATCTTTTTGAAAATGTTAATTTCTTGTTTTGATCTTCTTGAAAGTGTTAATTTCTTGCTTTTGACCCTTTTGAAAATGTCAATTTCTAGTTTTGACCTCTCTGAAAGTTTTAGCGTCTGGTTTTTAATGCTTTTGAAAATGTTATTTCTGATTTTGACTGCTTTTGAAAATGTTATTTCTGATTTTGACTGCTTTTGAAAATGTTATTTGTGATTTTGACTGCTTTTGAAAATGTTATTTCTGATTTTGACTGCTTTTGAAAATGCTATTTCTGATTTTGACTGCTTTTGAAAATGTTATTTCTGATTTTGACTGCTTTTGAAAATGTTATTTGTGATTTTGACTGCTTTTGAAAATGTTATTTCTGATTTTGACTGCTTTTGAAAATGCTATTTCTGATTTTGACTGCTTTTGAAAATGCTATTTCTGATTTTGACTGCTTTTGAAAATGTTATTTCTGATTTTGACTGCTTTTGAAAATGTTATTTCTGATTTTGACTGCTTTTGAAAATGTTATTTCTAGTTTTAATCGTTTTGAAAAAGTCAAATCTAAAAAAGGCACTTTTGTAAGGCATTCTTGCCATAGTTTCAAAGTTGGGAATGCATAGGTTAAAGTACAAGAATCTCATGCTGTCTGCTCAAGCAAGGTAGGAAATGTGATTATTTTAAAAAATGGGAAATAAATATTATTTTTAACAGTTGACTAATCGCAGGATTGTGTAGGTGTATTTTCTATACTAAGTGGGCATTAGACTATAGGACACCCCTTACCTCTAGACAAAAGATGATGAACGTGGTCCGTGTCAGAGCAATGATTTTGAAGGAACATGGTATGGTCTGGTTCGGGTGGACATAGTATGAGCGGCGTCTCCGACACACCAACAGAAATAAAATGTTGATTAGGCCATTGAATTTCACTCACATTGACACTTGAACACATGTCTTGACAATAGTATCCCGATGACGTGGTGATGGGAGACTCTGATGAATCCCCAGAGTAGCTCGTCAGCTCGAAGGCAAGGTCTGTCTCCGCTTGGGTTCTCTTATTAGGATTTTTTCTTCGTCGGTAGCGTGGAAGTTCCACCTTGTGACGGTGAGTACAGAATCTGTCGTGGCCAGTGGTGGTTTCTCGTCTCTCCAGATAACCATCACTATGCATGGACTTGTTAAATTTGAACATTTTTGTGGACGGGGAAAGAAGACGGAGGAGCGACCGAGGAGAGAGAGAGAGAGAGAGAGAGTCAAGCAATGCAATATGTATGTATGTACGAATATATATGGGGCAAAAGGGGAGTTGAGCTTTAATATAATCTACGCTTATTTTTCCATATTATTTCCATGTATGTACCAGATAGGACTGTCCCGACCCGAGTCTACCCACACCACACGCCACATCATTGTCACTCTTCCCTTTATTACAGTCTGTAGCTCAAATCTCACTTTATCCTCCGTCCCATCCACCACTACATCATATGCATATACAATATATAGTCAGCCAAACACAAAACAAGAGTAAGTCTCCCTGTCAACAGCTACTGACTGTCCCTCGTGTCAAACCAAACCAATAGAAATGGAGATATAATGGGAATGGAAGCCGGGGAAAGTCGGTCTTGGGAACGTGTAAAAGTAAAAGTAAAGTCGTGGCAGGGCAAAACCACAAATACCAAGGAGAGTATTATAATGAATACCTCTGCTGCTCTTCTCTCCTAATTCCACATGTACTTCCTCCGCATCGTGTCATAAGAAGGGGAAAAGTTAGTTCTGCATTAGACTGTAGTTCTATTTACACACACATTCCCTGCCCCAATAATACTGTTCACAGTCCGAATGCCAAATGAGCTGATAAAAATATATAATTACATAGGTATACGGCGAAACCAAGAGTAGCATGAATTGGTTTGGGGTTTGCTTTTGGTTTTGGTTTGAATGTGGTTTAGTTTCGGCCTCTTAACGACTTATCAATATCAATGCTGTCGTGGAGTCCAAGCCCTTATAATGCAGCCCGCACTTCCATTAATGGGCGAAGAAAGTAACTTTCCTGAGCAGCACTTATCGCCGAGCATTCCTCATACTTAAGAGAGATACGTGTATGGAAAGCACACTGCACACAGCCCACTTTCAACTTTGCACATAAAACAACAGAAGCAAATTGTATATGAGTGTTTACATCCATGCTGACTCAAATGTTGCCGTTATTATTTGGACGTTTTTCTTTTGACGTTCCTGGGTATATATGTAGTTTCTTCAACCTACTCAGAGTACACGTGCTGTTCATTTAATTAGAGGCTCAGCAAATTATTTTTACACAGGGAAGAAACTAGAAATAGAACTATGGAGGTTACAAGGGTATAGCACATGCACTATAATACTGTGGTCATTGCAGTCTCTTTCCTTATGAATGGCGATGCTTGTCGAAGCACAATATATTATGGGAAAACTGCTGTACTTGAACAATGAGCGAACAATAACTTGGGAAGTATTGGAAGGATTACCTTTTTCGCTGTATGCATTCCATTGGTGAACTACTAATAGGAATTATTACTACTATTATACAAACTCCAACTAAAAATCCTCGCTGGTATATTTCCATACTAATAAATAGTGGATGGTCAGAGGATGCTTTTTACATGTGGATTTGATGCAGAAGTTTTATTTTTTATTTTATTTTTTTTAAGCGATTTATTCACTTTTTCAAGACTCGTCGGAAGCGTCCGAATTCTGTGAGTGCTCCAGCTGTCTACTCTACTGAGTAGAATTATTGTAAGAGGATCCAATATTATCCAAGGTAGGGACCTACCTAGCCATTTTATTTCTCTCCGTTTGCGTAGACATTCCAATAAATCCAATTACGATGGAGACACTCAACTTGAATGAATTGGAATTATTGAAATTGGAATTGATGCAGTCCATTCCTTGCCGATGCGATGTCGACGGACAGATAATAATTTATTAGTAAGTTGTCGGTGGCATTTGACTTGGCCCTTGGACTATATTGATATTGAATTGGTCGGAATTGGACAATTTATGTAGGTAGGTACATTGATACAGAATTGGAGATGGGAGAGTAACTTGTAATAACCAAAATGTAGAAAAAGTAAAACAAGAACGTATGTAGTGTCTTTCCTTGGAACTTGTCTTGTTTTTCCTCACTTCTTGCCAGCCAGCAGGTTGGCGGCATGGCTCTGTCTCTCCTTCTGCCTCAACTCTGATGAACCGGTTCGGCTACGGACAGATTTTAAGTTGGTCACCTCACTGTCATTACCATTAAATAGGGTGCCATAAGAGTTAAATTCCATAGTAAATCCTTCACATTCCCCACGCCAACGCGTCAAAAACATCCGCACTATTATTCGACTCTACTCCATGGATGACAGTACTGGAGCAGCCTACCTTAGACAAACCGACAGACGAATCTAAGAATGAAATAGTGGGAGAAAGCCGCTACTTGGACTGTCTGTCTTTATCAGAATGTGTGTGTGTATGTGTAATGTACGTTTTCCCCTTCAATGCACTGCACTCCTCGTCCTGACAGTGTTAACTCTGGGAGCCAGAGCTCTGAAGCTATGTACGAATGCTACGAATAGCCGTAATGACAAATTCAGACATTTGCCCTATACTTACACCCTATACGGATTGGTGGCTACCTACAACTTGGAGATAATCTACCGCAAGAAATAAATAACCGATTTTCCCCTTTTCAGTGGGACATTTTCCCCGATTGTCAATAACGAATATTGCATAATAAAAGGGAAAAGGACGCCAGGACGGACTCACCCATCAGTCCCACCACCATCGCACAAAACCGAGAAAGTACAAAAAAAAACTCTGTTGCCGTGCTCACCGTATGAATAAGGTAGGTAAGCTAGTAGAATGGAAACAGACAAATAGAGTACAGTCAATATTTAGTGGAGGAATTGGAATGTGGCTATACTTGGATCCTTACATGGGTAAATAATAGAAAATTACAAGTTTTAGAATTTTGGGATAAAATGTATTAGTAACAGCGAAGTTCTATATACATATATGTACGTAGGTACATAGGCATACGAATGACGAACAATACCAATGTATGTTTACACTGCTATTACTAAAGGTTGAAGTTGAAGTTGACAGAGCTTAGAAATAGGATTGAGGACGATTAGTCTAATGGAATTCAGCTAATGTATACAAGCAGCAGCGGCTCATTAATAATTGCAAGAAGAGCTGCTGACGTAATTCAATTACGAGGACGCATGTATTTTTTTTAATGTAATATGCACGTGTCACTGCTAAAGAGGGGACGTGATGAATGATTATGTCGCTGAATTTACAATTTTGAAAGCTTCCATTTAATGTCCGCTCCGCATTAACAACAACATGACACAGTTATTCTCAAAGTGCGCCATGCCAGTTTGTAAATAAAAAGTGTACATTAGGTGCAAAGATGTACTACAGAGATATACATACCTGGGCTGGTAATTACGGAAGAATGCGAAATGCAATTGGAGGGGAAAGTGCACCTATTTTTAATAGGTTCATAATGACAGCGTTTCTCGTGACCTTCCTTTTATCTCTTTCTTTGCCTCCGGATGGGAAAGCGGGACAGGGATTGCATGTGCTTCTGCCAGTCCATAAATTCATTTCTTGGGAACTCGGTGTAAGTGATTGTCATACAGTTTGACTTTGAGCTCTTTATACAACCCGTCATACAAAGAAGGAAACGTCATCACAGCGACAAAAGCAGCTAGCATCACCAGTCCCAGGGCTGAGAACGTGCAATGCCGGTAGTGCATACCTAGTATGTATATAGTAGCCCAGTCGCAAATTGCCATTCGCCCTTAGACTTAGGTAATTCATAATTCCAATAGAATATTTGACTAGTCACTCTCTTCTCAGCCTTCTCCCGGAGAAGAGACTTTAATAGTTACGCCATATATTCGGGGCCATACGTGGCATAATCCGGGCTTTCATAAAGTATTAAAGATTTATTTGGTGAGATAATTTATTTTCGACCTTTCGGGCTTTTACAAGTCAATCTGTATTCAGTTGACAGAGCAAGGTAGGCCAGCTCTCTGAGCTCGCGGAAATGAAATATCCGCGGACCCACGTTATTATTTTCTTGCAAAGTGCAGAGAATAAAATAAATTTGGGAGAAATTGGACCTTTCATAAGATCGTAATATAATCTAAGGCATAAAGCATGGGAGTACAGAGGTAGTATATTACTAGTAATAAGCTACACCCTAAGGTTAAATTATCTCGTCCTACGTAAGCCTCACTCGAGTTTCCCTATAAATATTCATGCACATCACAAAAATGTATAAAGAAATTACATATGTGACCAAAGGGAAAGAAGCTAGAAGAGAGAAAGATAAATTTATATTTCAGTATGGCAGAATAATAACGTACAGATATCTTCATTGAAGCCTCTTGTTCGTTGAGTCCGAGTCCACAGAGTATGTACTTGCGATTAATAATAATTGAAATTATTTAGGTTTACGTACTATAGTAGGTATGCCACGTGTGCTCTTTTAAAAAAGTTAACTGAATAAATTACTATGCTCTCCACACAATACAAAGTGTATTCATTTGGTTAGGTTGCTTCTGACTGCATACAGATTACAGATTCAACTACGACTGGCTATCAGTGTGGACAATAGGCAGACACACAAGCTATAGTATTAAAAAGCTTGTTTTACTTTTCAAAGAAAAGAGTATACTGGAAGTGCAGTGGCTTGAAGTTTCAAGAACTAAACTAAAAATCTGGTTTCTCATGTAACTTTGTAGGAAATGGAGCAACTTTTCCAATAATGAAGGTATTGTAGGAATTCGGAATTCGGAATTCCGATTGAAAGTGTGATGCACTAGCCTGTCCGAAAACCAATAACCAACGTATTTTAAAGTAGAGTACACAACGCACAGATAAAAGGCACCCGCTGTCGCTGGTCACTACATACTTCGTTATTAGAAGCGTCACAATTCTACAGATAAAACTTTCACAAGCACCAAGGTGCAAATTTCCCAACACTGCCCTAGTGTTGACAGAAAATACAAAATTTTGAAAAAGTTTTTGTTAAATTAAAAAGAAAAACAGAGAAGACCTACACACGAATATCTGCTCTCACGGTTCTCCATGAAACTGTTCCCAGTCCAATGTTGAAACAAACCAAACAACGAGGGAAGACGGATAAATTTTTCGAAATGATATGCAATCCAATTTTTTTATCGATTGCAACATGCAAGAGTAGTATATATGTAAGCTACAGCCAGAAAATATAGCTGAAACTATTATGAAGCTTACGTTTTAATAGTAAGAGTAAGAGTAATAGTAATAGTAATAGTAATAGTAGCAGACCTTGCTTGTGAAAAAACTGAGCTATGTAGGTACATAAGTTTATGAATACGAGTTATTTGGTAAGTTCAACTAAAATTGATGTCACGCCAGTATCAGCAGAATTGTACTTTTTTGTCAATTAATGTAGTATTTTCCAACCATTAAGACTGCAATGACGAGAACAACTTGCACGCACATGTCCGCTAGTCAGGGACACAAAGATAGCATACATTCATTGGAGCGATATAATATGACTCTCAAATTAGTCCCTTTCCATGTGAGTGCTAAATAAACCTGGACAAACACGGTGGGATGAGCACCTAGACTGTAAATGTGAGCTGGAAATGAAAATTAGAGACGAATATACCATTTTTTTTCTCGGCGATACCTAGTTAATCTACTCATGATTAATTTCAAACAAGGCTATTAGCTACTTTATGTCGATGTTCCTTACTAATCGTAGCTTTCTTTTATTTTGACCCAGCCCAGCTACGCTTCTTGTCAGTAATCCTTCTTTTGTATAAAAACGGCGACCGGCACCGACACTATCACATCACATCTGTAGAAGTATAGAACTTTCCCTGGATTGTACTTTTTTTTTGCTAGTTTATATGTAGATAGAAAAGTGAGATAGCTTCACAGTCTATAAGTCGGAGGAATAAAAGGCGAAATGTCATATCTACATTTGAGATCCACTGATGCAGGAAGGGAAGGGAAGGGCTTTTTTGAATTTAAAAGAAAATTAACGGGAGATGCTATATATTCCTTCCATGTTTGGGGAAAGTATGTACATACATGGAGGGTCCCACATTATACTCCCATATAAATTTCAAAGGGTCGTCCATCAGCAATTGCTCTATGGATATGGCTTATTTGCTAGCTGGTTGATGGGCAGAAGTAGTAGTCCGTTATTCGAAATGGTGTGGCCATCGCCGATAGATAATTCGTCTACTACAGTCATACCTACCTACATATATACTCGTAGCAGCACTATTCCCCAGCGTAACACTAAAATTGCACGTACCGCCCATTACTTGAATGCTCAAAATTGCTGTTGCAGCTATGATAATATGATTACGAATAATATTCCATGACTGTCATATCTTCAAATCGGTCACCTTGGATTCAACTTGAATTTAGAAGAAAGCTGGAGTAGGCTAAATGCTTAAAAGTGATGTGGCTATATACATATGTGGCTATAATCAATACATAAAGACGTAAAACTATCCGAGAAAGCGTAGGAAATTGGAATGGATGGGGAGAGTGAAAGAGAAGTTCTCATGTATACGAATTCGGATGCGATTCGTGCTAACGACGCGTCGGCACATACGAATGTTGATACGTCCATGTGAACCTACGCGCGTACAGTTCGTACGAACTGGACGTA
>JAQFZC010001574.1:0-28917 GCA_034695205.1 Dicyrtoma fusca | reverse complement strand
ACCGGTCCACAAGCAACCACGCTTGTGGACCAGTCCACAGGCGCCAGGGACTGAAACGCTTGTGGGCTACCACATATGTAACACAAAGGGCGCATCTATCCCTGATGGTATACCGACAGTTATCACCCAAACACTTGCCAACCAAGTGTCACGGCAATAATGGAAGTTTTAATTCTGTTTTTTTTTCATGTCTTTCGAAGTTATTATTTTTATTTAAAGGCTTCAAAACGAAGTACTGCTGTTAGTATTACATTTTGCTCGTTGCTCTCCGTACCACCACAGTGCAGTGTTTTAAACTGATGAATTGCAACAGCCCTTACCACTGGCTACTAGGGTGGATAGTTTCCGGCGGCAATAATGTTTGGCAATAATGTTCGGGTATTTTATTATTCAAACTTTAGTTTACACCAAGGTGTTTAAACTAGGTACCCTATTAAATTGACCACAACTGAAATCAAAATAAATTCAAGTGTTTTATTTTCTCCACAAAAAAAGTGAAAGTAAATCCAAGCCATGTCAGAGTTTATGTTTTTAACATGTCTGTAACTTCAAGAATAAATATTTATGAATATTAGTAGGCAAGTCCAAGCTGAAAATAAGAGTATTGCAAGGCAAGAGTGGGCAGACTAAACATTTATTTGTGTATGAGGGTGAGCAGGTATGGAGCGGAAGAAACGGTTGTTTTACGTGAATATTGTAATCGTAATGTAGGTATATGTGGAGAATGATGTGGCACATGGATGGGTGACGCGAAGGAAGGCATGAGGGTACGGAAGTTTTAAAATGTATGCATAATGGAAGGAGGACGCTGAGAAGTTTATGTGGATGAGCATAATAAAAGCTTGTGTTGTTGAGCGGAAAGACGTATTTATGCGGTTTTTACATGTTGCGCTATGAGAGCAAGGAAGAGGACTAAATAACACCAACGCCAAACAGCAAAGCAACGGAGAGAAGAACGCAAGGGGAACTATTATTGTAAAACCGTATTCCACAAATATGCAGATATAGGCATGTACTACTTTTCTACCTTGTATCGCATGGAGACCATAGACCATATGAGATGAATCCACAGTCATCTCGTTGCAGTATATCTGTACCAAGCAACAGAGATTACACCACTTATCTGAAGCGCATAAACCGTTGAGTTATATCATCTATACTCAGAAGCATTAACAGCCAGCGGGAGCACATGCAATACTACGGAACAAAACCAACGCAATACAGTATTCACAGTCGTCAATATTTCACAAAGGAAATAACTTAAAAATGGAGATAATTGAAAATAATTCTATGAATTGCCCTAGTATTTGCATTTATCTTTTTTCGTACAGCTACCTATATATGGCTATAAGTGTACTTACCAGCTTCTATAAATAAACCTTAGGCATCTATCCCGAACACATAGGGTAGTTTTACCATATAGTCAATCCCGGTCCCAGTCTCAGTAGGCTTTAGAATTAGGCAGCTACAGGGTGTCGGGCGAGATTCAGTGAACAAGTTCATGTACAATTTTGCTAAAACGTTTGAAGCGCTAGAGCAGCGTACCAAATAGTTATATATTAAGCATATTTCTACTATGTATTGGGCAAAATTTTAATAATCTGTCACTGTAATGGGTACCGTCATTTGGTTTTAAAGCGAAGACCTTTAAAAAATGCTTTCGAACCCGAATTTATGGAAATGTAATGTATGTAAACATTTATTTTCATTAAGGCAAAACGTGCACATAAATTTTTGGTTATTTGTATTAAGAAGGGCTTAAGACCGAAAATACGAAACTTTCATAACGTCATCTAAGGCTTTGAAGGCAAATAAGTATCTGATTTAGGTTTTACGCAGAAAAAAATCAAAAATTCGCCGCACATAAATGTATGCAATTTCGGAAAACTTTCGAGATAATCTGTAACAGCTCCAGAATTTTATAAAAATTATAGATTTCCCGAAACAGACGACTTTATGTATATCAAAATTAAGTGAATAACGCGGTAGAAATACTTCCCAGATTCACCAAAGTGCTTTACACCCCAAAAGAGAGGTAAACTTTGTTCATTGAATCTCGCCCGACCCTTCTTGTACATACAAGGATAAAGGATAGACCGCTCATCTGTACTTCTTCCTGTACTACATAATGAAATGATATTTGAAAATCTGAGCCGGCTTCCAAATCTACTTCACATATTCTACATTCTATACTTGGATTTTCCCCAAAGTTTGTGTATGGTGTTGGATACCAATACATAAATATATGCCGAAGTAAGCACCTACCGACTTTGCCAAGTGAACGTATCATGTGTCAACATACATAGCTAAATATGCTTTTACAGACAGATACTACATTTTTTTGGTTTCACTTCAGTTGAACATACATACATACATATATAGTTTTACTTGTGTGAAGTAAAAAAAAACTTTATGTGCTTAAAGCTGGAGCTGATCCTGATGTGGATGTGAATGCGGATGTGAAAAGAGAAAGAAAGAAAGCATGTATACGTATGTTAGAGAGAGAGAGAAAGCAAGAAATAGGATTTGTTAAGAACGGACAAAAAAGGAAGGATGTGGGGAGGGCGGAGGAGAAGCTAGCAATCCGGTCGGAGTTGAGTTGAGTGAAGAATCGGAAAAGGTTTTGGCTAGAGTTGAAATCTACTACTGTGAATTAAGTTACCGCCTCTATACATGCATACTGGTGGAGTCTATAGTCATATATAAATATGTCTTTCTCTGTTTGAGTTGTACAAGTCCTGGAGGATTTTTCAAGGAAAGTATATTTTGGAATCTCTAGAGCCTTCAATGACGACTACGACTACACTACCTTCACAGACTCACAATCTCTCACGTATATACGTTCAACATTCCTCTTCCTCTAATCCTATATTATAACTGAAATGAGCTTAGTTAGTTTTATAGAAACCAAGTTTACCTAGAAAAAATAGAGAAAAATTTCTCTGCTCTTGATTCCCTATACATCTCACTCAGTCACTCACTCAGTCGCTTCCAAATGTGTCTTACACTACTTCAACTCCCAGCATAGGTCCTACATGTATACAGCATATCAGCATAACTCTACATAATATGCCCTTGCCTCTAAATAGCATAGCACGGACAACTCCCCATGTATCTAACATACGCACGTAATTCAATATTTTCTCCTGTGTTACAAAGTTATCACTGTCTATACGTACGGTGCTGCGTTTGTAAAAATATGTAGCTCTGCTCGTAGAGCTACCTGAAAGAATTCATAAATTAAATTCCAAGGATATTTCCCACTCAACATACGTACTTATAGAGGCTGGCCTACAGTCTATCTTACCAAAGTATGCATAGCATAGTGCTGGTCCAACTAATGCCCTCTTCCTCTACACTTCTCTACGTGTCTACCCTTGATTTTCCGCTCTTACTGAACGTAGTAACTACGCCACAAACGGTAAGGCAACGACTGCGATCCCTCACTTCGACTCCAACTACGGATGGGGAAAAAAGAGGTCGGTAACCCGATTCAAAACATCTCTATTACAACGTCTCTGAAGTTTAAAATTCGTGAACGAGAAAAGAAAAAATCATATTAAGATGGGAGCTTTCAACTTTTTCGTCTTCTACATACGTGTAGCTAGGCACGTTGGGTTTAAATGCAACATTGTTGCAAATGTTGCGTAGGCTGGATGATAACTGTAAGAATTGGAGTCTCTGAAGTTTCAAATTTTGAACACAGTACCCGCAAGCAGACATCAAAGGAGTTTTGACTATGTATATCCTAAATGCCTGAAGAAAGCTAGGACCAAACTAAGGGCAAGAAATGTATGAATTATGCTGTGTACGATTAAATTGTAAATCTGAAATCAAGCAATAATTTGTTGTTACATTTACTGCAACTTATCTCTAAACGATCTTTAGAAGCTTTAAAAACACAAAAACAAAATAAGAAAAAAAGAGTGCCTAACTTAAAACAAACGGACCTACATAGGTACCTACATGTAGATGCTTGGCGAGGATGGGATATAGTGTGCTGTTGTGCAGACTTGGGCTAGATATTATACAAAGAGAGGACGGTGCAGGAGAAAGTGGAGGAGGTTGCTGGAGAAAGGGAAGAAAGGTTAGAAGGAGAAAAGAGGGAAACTTGAAATGAGTCAAGTGGAAGTGAAAGAGACAAGCTGGAAGGTCCGGGAGCGACAGGCTAAGAACCTTCCTACTAAATTTTAAATTAGATATCAGATTTTGCGGGAAATCGTACGGTTTGACAGGAGTTGGCTCGGAAAATCTGGCAAGAATAAAAATTTCACGAGAGTCAATCACCAGAATGACTAGGAGACCTGGGAATCTCACTTTGATCTATCATAAGGAGCCAGCGTCCTTCCATCTTCCTCACTGGAAACAGAAAACAGTCACTGCACTCCATCGTCTACTCTCTCGTCTCCTCCCGTACATAACATCCTAATCTAACGCAATTCAGCAGTCAGTCTAATGCATCATATAGCCATTTCACATCAACCAACCATCAGCCATATGGACCATATAATATAATGTAACTCATTCCCTTTCATTTCCCACCATACCAAGGAGTATCATCTTCCAAATACAATTTCTCTTCTAATATCCTCATCATATCTTCCATCTCGTTCTGTCTCTCGTCTCATTTTAAATCAACCTGTAAGTCTACTTCTCGTCTCACTCCACTCAATCCTACACATATGTATAAGTGCATGGAGTCACCCAGACATCCGTTTACACTGCGCAACACGCTCTAGTTTTCAAAAGAAGCTGCATAACCGGTCTGCAGTTTAGACGGTAACATAAACTACGTTTTAAGACAGGCATTAGAGGTCTCAATGGTCCGGTCTATCTAGACTCAAGGGCCAATTCCTTAATAAGGTTCAAAATATCAATATTTATCCAAGATTTTATACGATTTTATTTTTTAAGCTTACAAGCAAATAAGTTAATTACTGAACAAAACAATGACAAGCTTCTCAATTGTAGAAGAACACAGTTCACAGCAAGAAAAAGCGTCCATTTTAATACCGGAATTCAAAATTAATTCGAAAAAATGAATTTCTATAATTGTTTGAGGAAGTTCCAACAAATCGAACCAAATAATAGCATATTAGTTCTGAACCAAGTTTAAACGGTTGGGAGCACTGTATCAGCACATAGTGAAAACTACAGTAACATGATAAACCATGAACATCTATGTAAGTGGTTCAAGCTCCATGAGTGAAGTTCATGAGTATAGAGATAGACTGCCAAAACGGGTGGACTGAGTCGAGTTGTAGAAAGAGAGAGAGAGATTTTGGAGGGAGATGGATACATGGAGAGGCAGCGGAGGAGATGATGTGGGAGGACGCTTGACATGTTGAAGTTGCGACTGCTGCAGTGACAAGGAAAGCAAGACCGATGACTTGTCGCTCACGCTGACAGCTGATTTGACTTGTGCAGTAATTAGTAAGTCAAACCAAACTCAGCCAAATCAAAGGTAAAGCTTTTTACTATTATTGGCACAAGGTAAAAGTAATATGTACGTATGTATGATGTTACGTATCTAAAGAGAGAAAAATTATTTGTACTCACCTTTTCCCTTGTGTCCGTCCAGGCCCACCTATAAATACATACCTACATATGCCACCGTACTACGTGTACGTTTCCTTAACACTGCTCTCTCAGAAAAACACGTAGGTACATGCATCTCTATGTGCAGACTTTAAGCTGCCTTCTAAGCGGGAGAAAGTCCGTCTGCGGGTAGCAATATCCATTTTTAGTTTTATTCCTTGAATGTGGCTACAGTTTTATGTAGGGAAAGATCTTTTCACTCTCTCCTTCTCTCCCAATCTATGGTGAAGCTTATTTTCCCTGTACCTAGTTCCAGAAAGAGTCTTGTTTTTGTTGATGAAATAATTTGATGATTGAGACGTAGAGTGCATGAAGGCCACCATAGAGTTGATTAGGTGACGTGAGAAGTGCTGGAGCTGAAGAATTCTTAGACATTTTACCTTCTTTTCTCTTTCGCCCGTCCGTCCGTTAGCATTAGGTATTAGTGTCCGTGCCCATTCTAGATCCAGTTTCCGTACCCGTATTAGCAACCCTAATATACCCAGTCAAGTACCTGCCTACCTTCCCAAGAAAAGCATCCCTATATCCAGGTCTACTTCATGCAGACATCAGACATGGAATTTAACAAATGGATGGACCTACGACCATAGCGGACGAGATTGGTTCGACTAGGCTGGGTATAGACTGTTGTAGATAGCGTCTACCTGGGCTTGTGTGAAGACTTAAGTAGTGAAAGTGAAGGAGGTAGTGGTGATGCTATAAGGACGGATAAGGAGTCGGATTTGGATGGTAAAGTTGGTGCGTAAAATAGAGAAGAAGAAGGAAAAAAGAGTTTGGCGGCTGCCGTGTGAGAAGTACTGAAGCGAATGAGAAAGGAATGACTCTATGGAGTTGGATGAGGCGCAAGTAAATGAGGGAAGAGAGGAAGCCATGAATAAGTAATGATTTGGAAGTGAACGAGTTGGTTGGTGGCTAACTGCTACCGTACCGACCACCACTACTGTCCTCCTGGTCCAATTCTACACCAAATGGACAGATGCTTTATCCCGACAACTACAAAACTACTACATTCCCAGCCAAATATCCTTCCGGTTCAAAACATTTACACTCTCAAAACTACAGACCAACTCAACTTCAACCAATCTTCAAATTCTTACTACACCGTATATGTATGTACGCGCTCATCACTTGTGTGGCCATGGCCACGAGTACTCGCTCCAGTATAGCTGTTTCCACTGCAATCCAGCCATAGGCCACCATACCTACTTCCCATCTAATGAACTTTTTTCACTACTTCATTTTCGACGACCTACCAAAATATCTATGTAGGTACTTACATACCTATGTGGAACCATTACTCATTCGTAGTTAACTATTACATCATAAGCTTTGATTTTGATTTTAATTTTGTACTAATTCAACCTGATAATATTCCTGTACGAATACAAAATTATTAATTGCGCCTTTGTTTAAATCCGTCAATTCTAAACTGCATTATTAGTGCAACTGATTTTGGTGGATTCGTGATTCGTCCTGTTGTAAAAATACCGAGGTTGGATTTTAGCATAGTGAACGTAGAGCTTGAGACATTTATCTACGATGTTTATAAATAATTTGAACCCTTTTGCATTCTAAAATACTGAAAATAATGCGTGCGGTTCTTGCTGGTAAGTAATAAATATTTGCTTCTACGGTTGTTCAAAAAAATTTAATTTCAAAGAGCTATGATAGTAAGTCGAGCCTAATAGTAGCGGTCATACAGCACCCTCGTCTTTAATTCTTGTAATACAAAACAATCGAAGGAATTACGACGGGGAAACATTAAATGTAGGTACATAAATTAGACTATGTCCATGCACAACACACCCAATTTTACCAAATACACGATACAAGCTGGCATGCCCAAGTTCCAAAAGTGGTATTTAAATGACACATTCAGAAGAATTGAAAAAGAGAGACGCGACAAATGCTTAAAAGGAGGAAAAAGTGGATAAAAATGATTTAAGAGTTGAGGACAGGAGAAAAGTTGCTAGGTACGACACGCTTACTTACTTATGTACCGATAGCCTCATTGATCACGCAGCTTTGATAATCAAATCAAAAAAGCATCGGAATCTTCCATCAACATCTCCTACAAGTTCTTATGCAATCCATTTTGTCCAATTTGTTATACAGCCCCTTGCCTCCATTTCCATTTCCTCCGGTGGATCTGAATCCGGATCTCAGGCTATGTATGTATAAAGTATCTATATAATGCTGTATTATTCTTCACCAGAATTGTCGATAACGCACATAAAGCTATACATACGTAAAAAGTATGCACCTTTGTACCACTGACGATGCCTAACTGATCTCTCCCTACTTAAACTGAGTAAAAGTAAATGGATGAAGCGGCATCAGCATCAGTGCCGGATTCAGCTCAGCAGAACAGAGCCAGGACCAGTTACTCTATTTGTGGATGTGACTCGTGTGCCCAGGAATGCAGAAGAGAAGTAAGAGGACAATCGACACAATCGAAAATCCCGAGACAATCTCCCTTGTTTTTGTTTACTTCCTTTACACTTTAATGTAATTATAATCAAATCCTATAAAAGACAGTTTCGTAAGTAACTTGCCTATCTGACTTGCTTTCCGATTCCAGCAAGTGTTTACTATAATTGCGGCACACAGATACTCGGCATAGTTTTTATCGCCGCACGAAGATGAGTTTTCAATTTGGTTAGTGTATCTACATGCAGTATATGCAAATCTTTTTAATTTCTATAAAATTTTGTTCGCGTAAATATGAAACAATGAATTTTGTATCTATTTCCACTAACAAGAACATAAATGGTACATTTAGCATAGTTGGGGAAATGCAAATAGCACACCATGAATCCTCAGTGCTGACATGGGTGTTCGTATACTGCATAGGAAGGTGAGTTAGCGTTGGCAGGAGCCTTGTTGATGACTGAATTAGTTGCACAATTGAGAGTTTAGAGGATCTGTTTGGTTTGGTTTGGTCTAGTCTGGTCATTTGGTTTGGTTTGGGAGAAGACTAGATACTATAATGATAGTTCGTATAGGTTCTTGGGCTCCTGTGATGGTGAGTCGACGGAGAAAGAAAAGGGAAAACTTACGCGGATTTTTAATAGCTTGAAGGTGGAACGACGGATGTGATAGCTGGTGGTATTGGATGTTGGGAGAGTTGGAAGAGAAAAAAAGTCAGACGAAGAAGTAGAAGAAGAAGAAGAAAAAGAGAGAAAGAATCGCCCGTAGTTTTTCTCACTCCTCCAGTTGACATTTCATGGATGGTGAGTGGGAGAATGGGGATTCGGGAGGGAGGCAGGATGGTTCTTCTGACTCCATTCCCGGGTTTTTCTCCAGAGCGGATCTACCCATTAATAATTCACAAGGCGGAGTTCGGGGCCGGGAGAAGAAAGAGAGGAAAAGCCATAGGCAGAGTCGTGAGTGCACTTCCTAACGATATCGAGTCTCCGTCCGAGCGGTCCAAATACTATCCCCACTCAAACTCTATTCCCCCCACCCCTTCCAACCAACCAACCAACTCCCCAATTCAAAACCAAGCTACGAGCTATTTCCCACATTGTTTGTACATCTCCCTATTGATACCGATATCCATGCATTAGTCAAAAATAGTTACGAGTAGAATGCATTGTAGTCTCGACAGTTCCTTTGCCACCGGCTTTTGATGCTATGGAGTAAAAAGGCGGATTCCGAGAAATTGTTTAAATTACTGATTTTAAACCAAATACCAACACAACCAAATAAGTACAGTGCTTGATTAATTATTTACGATGAGCTTTCAATTATAGTTGAAACTTGTGAGTACTTAGATCCTCCTATTAAGTTATGACGATTTGAGAGAAAGGCCTAAAAGGTAGAGTGTACCATATGTTACATTGATAAAATCTTAGACGGGTGGAATTTGAATGATTGTTCACGGTTCTGGAAGAGTTGGCAAAAGCTGGGAGGAAAGGAAGCGAAAAGGCACAATGGAGATTGGGGAAGAAAAAAAAATAAAAAATATAGTCGTAGGGAAGTACCTACAGTGAAGACACGGAAAAGAGATAGTAGTTCTCTGTTAGGTTGGGAAATAAAGGAAAGAGAAAGAAGAAAGAGATGGAGACAGAAGTGGAGGTGGGGGAAGCGTGTGGGGGGAAGACATCCGGGGTAGGAAGCAGGTTGCTTTATTGGATGACGTCTATTTGGATGATTTTGAGTGTGGAGGTGGCGGATGAAGGAAAAAGATAGTAGAAGAGTCGTCGAATGTTGGGTCTAGTGATAATTTTGGTCCCAAAAGGGACACCCAGAGCAATATCAGGACCTGAGAACCCATTCAAATTGATGAACATTACACCAAAGTCATTTTTACACGGGCATAAATGGCTCCCTTATATTTTTCCCAATACCGACAATATCTACTCTTGTGAATATTTCAGCGTATTACATCTCAAATTGGCTATTTCACCGAAAGAATTGCTCCCTCCCCACCAGGAATTCCCCATCTCACTACACCCCAATAAAAACATTTCCAATCGACAAACAAGGAGAGAAAAAAAAGTCATTCTCAGTCTCAATTCTTTGTTTTTTTTCCTTCTCTTCTTCTCCTTGCCTAAAGGCAAGCCGTAACCGTAACACTTACAAACTACTTGAACATGAGCAACTCTCACAATAGTAACAACAAGAGAAAAATAACAGTAACAAACTAGGTATGTGAACTAACACCATTTTATCACGCAAAGCATACATACGACTTTATTTTCCTTGCCGATTTTCTTTTAAAAGCATAACCTAAAAAAATATGTATTTTGTTTCCTTCACATAGATTATGCTGCGATTAAATTTTATGTTGCAGTTAAAATCTCCCTTGTATTTGTATCCAAGAACGTAACTATGTAGGTAGGTACATACTTGGAGGCACTCAAAAGTAGGTGGGCTACATGTCTCAGCTTAGCACGGTGAATCTGGACGAAGTAGATGAATTCAAGGATAGTCGGAGTCACAGACACACACACATGGAAAAGTGAAAGATGACCGTTTTAAAAACAAACGTGTGTTGATTGTACATTTGAGCGACCAGGTGATGACAGTTGAGAGTTGTCGAAAATAGTCACATTGGGTCCCACGGCTTCACTTTCAAAGATCAATCTGACAAGAAAATGATTTCCCAATGAAATTTTTAGTGATTCGCCTCCCAAAAGTTTACGTAGGTAGGCATCTATAAGTATGAACCCATGGCGTGGTGGTAGGAATTCAAGTAGGGGAAGGAACCATACTGGAGCTATATGTTGCATAAATCATGGCCAATTGGCCTACTCTTCACTATATATAACCTCCTCTCACTCATCATCTACGTACCCAACATATATAACCGTTCAATATCTTCCCTTGAATAGAAATTCACAGCTCACATAACAATCTCAAATCACCTCATAATGTGTCACTCCATCCATCGTCAAAGTCAACATGTTGAATACATTTTTAATGAAAAAAAAAAGAAGTTTACAATCTCATCATTCGATTAAAGGAGTTAGTTATTTGGATATATAGTCAACCAGTTCAAAAGCTATTTCTCTCACTGCCCTCCAATTTAAAAATACATACTTGTAAATCGAAATGTCCCACTTAAAAACAAGTGATTCAAGTTTTATAAAATTCTTGATGAATGATACAATTTTAGACGATTTAGTAGAATCTAGTTAACTCAAGTTTTGAATCAATAAAAAAATATTTGGCTTCTGCATAATATTGGGGTATAATCTCAAATACATAGATTCGAATTCGGTATTAAAATGGAATTTCAGGGTAAATCTCAAGAAATTATCTCTGGGAATGTCAATCATGCTTTGATTCATGCAGCTCACTATGTAACAAATTGTAAATGAAAATGTTGTGCTGAAATGATAAATAAAAGCACCCTATTCTAGCGTAAAAAAAGATTCATGCATAATAAAGTCAAGTCAAATTCTTTTTGTTTTCTCTGTAGGTATTAGTATTTTGTTATAATAAGAAACGTTCCACTGTCTTGTGGCGAACTACAATGAACTATGGCTAAGATTGTTTCAGCAAATGTAGTTTTCAATAACTCAAATGATTTACTTTCGACGGTGGATGGGAACTAATGAAATATTGGGTTGGAAAGGCAGGAAAGAAACGCCGGATTCCCTTTTCAACAAGCCCTTAGAATCCCCTTTCAACCATCCCAATTACAGGAGACGGGTGATGAAACAAATTATTTAAATCATGTAAGCGTATCTAGGCACCTACAGTTTTCGTTCATCTTGTTTAAAAATAAAACATTTACTGTTTCCTACCACGGATCCCCACACTAAAAAAACAATTTGCCTAGTACCAAAGCATAATACATGCTAGATATCAACACCTATACATATACAATACACCTTTTAATCAAACATGTACACTTTGAAAAATGAAATCTCGTGTACCAATATACCATGACCAATCAAATACCCATGTATTGGTTAGCTTTATTATTATTACAAAATCTGCCCTTTTGGGAGAAATCTAAGAAAAAGAAATCATGGAGAACATATACCTTGTGCTTTCATTAAAACTTCATAAATCTTTATGTGGCTCGCGTATGATGACTGCTAACCAACGTGTCTGATTACTTGAACAATAAAGAATTAATAATAGTACATAGGTACCGTAAAGACCCAAATAGAGCCCCAGGGCACTATTTCAAACTTCAAGCTAAGAGGCCCCGGGCACAATTAGAGACCCGGGCACTATTAGAAACCCGGGCACAAATTGGCACACTTTACACTCATTTAAGTAAACTTGCTATGCTGTCAGGTGAAATGTTTTTTCAGCAGGAATTTTGAATACATCTTATTGCAAAGGATTTGTCTCAAACTATGTTACAAAATACCATTAAATTAAGCCCTAATTAAGCACTAACAAACCTGGAGTAAATAAAAACCAATTTATTGATAAACCAATAAAACTATTTGTACACATTTAATGCCTGTGTTTGGAGGTCCGCCGAGCACAGTGGAAGAACTTAGCAGCACCTATTGGAGCATTTTCTAAGTCATTGTGGAACAAAGATGAAAGAATGCTAGAAATGTTGTTTTTCGTTCGTTTGGCAGTTTCTGGCTCACGGTTTCCTTGTTAAGGCTCACGAGAAAAAGTTCAAGGATGTCTTTAAGTATCGGCGTATCGGAAGGCTGGAGAGACGTTCACCAAAAAAATTAAATTTTCGGCGGCTGTCAACGGCGGTTGGCAGTTGTGGTTGTTATTTCTTATTTGTTATCATTATCCGTGGAACTAACCGCCAACAATCTTCAGCTTCTGTTCAGATTGCAGACATCGACGAACAACTTATTTTTAAGAAAGCGATTATTATCTCAAATTCTGTAAACTGTCATCTGCCTATTATTCCACTAACTTGACTTGTGCTAATTGCTAATTTAACACTACTAAATACTAACGGTGAATTTTATTTCATAAAGACAAAAGACGTCTGATTTATTTTAGTTACAATTAGCAAGTCTCTGTTTTGTTATCTCAATTCTACTTTAGTCTTGGTGGCACAACATAGCAAAGAAGGAGGAAGTTCCTTACCATTTTAGCGTGATTCCTAACCGATTCAAAATTGCGACATAATTCTTATTCGCACAAACTAACTAGGTAAGCCAATTATTTTGTTAATTTACATATTTTAAAGAGCATACCACCATCATTCAAAGGGCAAAATGAAGACGGTTGACGGTAGCTTCTACCGTTGATGCTTGACCATTCACTAGCATTAATTTTTAGTGCATGTAGCTGATAGCAAGTTGGACTTAACTTTGGAAAGTGGTTTTTTAAAAAATGTGTGATTTTGGATAAGGGTTAAATGCCCTTGAACTAGAACAATTGACAGTTCCCTCGGCCTCACAGTGACGGGCGACGGGATACCCGGAAAGTGTTTTTTAAGGGTGAATACTAAAAACAATCCATGAAGAAACACTCGCCTCCTAACATCTTATGTATCTATATTTTGCTGATACTGTACGTGTCATACTTACCTAGATATTTCTGTAGTTTGTAGGCATGCTCGCATTGCGATTGCGACGATAATACTTAAAAACAAAAAAAGTTTAGAATTAAATGTCAATTTATGAATGTACACAGTAGGTAGCCTCCGCCTCAAACGACCGTCTGCCCCTTGATTACACGCTTTCCCCCAAAAACTATTTCTTAACGCTTTTGTTTGAGGTCAGAAAAATACAAGGCTAAATTGATGAGAAAAATTGAAAGATTTGTTGTGCAATGAAATTAGTGATGGTGGTTCCTGTTGACCCGGTCGGTATTTGGGGTTAAATTCTAAGGGTAGAAAATTTGAAATGGATTTTAGCACTCGCGTTTAGATATTTGAGACGGAATTTATCGCCAATTACCCAAGTTTAAAATTTTGATAGTGAACCCTTTTCTAATGTTCATTTTGCTTCTTGTGTTATTAAAACCTGATCTGTGGGACATGAGAAAACAGAGTTCACAGTTTCTTTAAAGAGCCATGTCATAAGTTGACCACTGACCTCGAAAATCTCAACATTGACTGTTGGATCAGACATTTTTGGGGATATGGATATAAATGATCACAACGGTCGGCATAAAAAACTACCAATCAGTCAAAAATGGTTAAGATGAGTAAAAGTTCAACCTTGACCCACACGAGAGTTGAGGGGTCACACACGAGGTCAGACTATATGACGAGTTTGACATCGGATCGGTCTGATTGACATAGGGAGAGGGGGGTGGGGAATTTAGAGATAGTAGTATGACATCGCAGTTGGAAGGTCCCCAAAATTGCTCCTTTAAGTGGAGATAGGATTATCTGAGTGCCATAAATTCCAAGTGGTCATGTTAACGCAATGCTGCGATCACTACGTCCTGTTATAGCAAGCGGGACTTTGGCTAAATTACATTGCCACCGAAGATACTATAATTATCTCATTTGCAACCTACTTACCTACAATACTTACCTACTTATTTATGGCAAATTAGCTTACCGTATTTTCTACATTAATACGCCGGCGTACTATTCATATTTTTCACCTCCGTCAATGCTATCCTTGTGGATCCACGTACAAATATAGAAAATGCACCACGTCTTAAAAACAAAATAGTACCTACATTAATGGTATAAAAATAATAATAAATGTTTTTTATTCTATGCAGAGCGATCATGAGTCGTTTCGATTCCGAAGTTCTCGTGGGGAAGATTCTACCACTTTTAGAGAAACTAAAGGGAAGTCCAAGCAAACTCATTATCAATGATGTAACAGCCGAACTAAAGGTAACTTAAAAGAGTATTTCTTTTATGTAAATCTTCCAAGTAGAGCAAGATGCCATTTCGAAGGATGAAAGGAGAATAAGCATATATTCAAACTGATACTAAATGCTTTTATTTATGGCCAGGTACTGAAGGAACATATGGCTAAAGTCAACGGGATCTCTGACGACCAATTCATCCGCAATATTCTAATGCAAATGACCAGGTATATAACGGTACAGCCAAATCAATTGGAAGTAATTCAATCCAAGGAGCTACAAAAGATACTACTTGGGTTTTTTATCCAAGTTGGGGAGTATGAGGATGTCCGAATATTGCTACGGGATGACTGCACACTTTTGATTCATTTTACGTCAATGCTGAAGATGGAACTTACAAATTCTGAAAGGTCGACGCTAATGACTCTGATAGAGTATTTATCCCGTGACATTAGTATTCCATGGAAGTATCCGTATGTAACTGAACTAATTCAGTTGATTGTGGATGATATGTTGGCTAATGAGGAAGGAAACCATGAAACGAGTTTACAGATCCTTATAAATATGTGTATTAAAAACAATATTTGTGTTCTCATCTTTCGAAGTTGTCCGAATTACAAACGAGTGTGGAAAATGCTTCGAACAAGCGTTCATAATCTTAATATGAATCTGACAACCCTTGTTTCATTATTAAGCTACTTGTCGGATATCGCTATTCCTGCTAAAGATTTTCAGAGTGGGTACGACTTGGCTAAATCTGCATTAAACGAAGCCATTAAGCAACACGACCTTGTTGAACAGTTCAATAAACTCGTTTGGGCAGCCAGGCAGGTAATTGAGGTAACATGCATGAAAATGAAGAACGTACTCGAAGATGACTCCGTAAAGTCCTTAAATCAAAGTTCAGAAGAACAAGAAAGTTTTGCATCATCTAAATACAAGCTACTTGAGCTGGTCACGGGATTCCAAGAAGAACTGCACAAATTTGTACATGAAAATCGGGACCTTTTACGTGAGGAAACTAAGGAATCAATTTTATTAATGGTTACTACATGTATGCTGCCGTATACAACTAATTCATTAGAGCCAACCTTGCATCATAACTGCACCGTAAGTTTCTTGTTAGTACTTTGCTCAATTATTGTTAATTAAGAAATCAGTAATATCGTAGCCAGCAGTGGCTCGGGTGATTATAAAATGTGTAAGAATTCTAGTTAAAAGCTGCATAATTTATAATAACATTACTTATTCAACCCAAAAATCCAGATTAATTTTCGTAAACCGTAATAACTTACTATCTGCGTTAAATTCGAAGGACCTTTTTATTTCTTTAAACTTGTAGGCTGCTGCTGAAACTGTACGGAGAATTTTAACTTCCACTTCAAGACCCAAGCTTCAGCTACAGGCTTACAAAACCATTCTCCGCATAAGCGAACTAATTTTCTTAAACAAATCAATTGTTAAAGACAAAGTTGACGCTTTTGTTTCGCTTTTTAAAGATGTTGTTAGGACTTTAAAAGTGGACTCAGACATACCTTTACTAATAGGATTTACTCTGGAGTCTTACACTGTAAACGTACGATTGGTAAGGACCATTATAACGATACGGCTAAGATAATACTTTAATAATCTGTAAGAAACAATACGTGGACTGAATTTTTTTAATTGCTGTGGTTTAGTTCTCTCTTCTGATCTTTGACCCGCAAGTGAAGGAGTCGGTGAAGCAGAAACTATCTGCTAGTAACCTGTTATCCCTGTTCAATAAAACGATCGTTGTTAATTCTGATGTCAGATTGCGGTATCGCCATTCTGTGTTTGCAATCGAGTTATTGCATTTAATCCGACATTTCCTGCGACACGACGAAATTGTTAACTACTTATCAGTTCCTGGGATTTCCAATCACGTGTCCAATTGTATACGAAACGGAGATGAAAAAGACATTACTAAAGCACTAGCACTGATCAGTTTAATTGGACCTACCAGGTAGCGGCTTTGATTTATCACAAAATTTCGTTTAAGACTCTTAAATTAAGAGAAATGCTGCTTTAGAATTGCTTTCAACTCGGGTTGTAAGTGACATTTAATGTACACTGGGTATATTTTTAGTTTTGCCGTTGTAGCTCGAAGTTTAAAGCAAGCTCAGGAGTTTATTTTAAGCGTCCCTGCTCCATCATCAGAAGTTTCACCTGCTCACACCGAAAATGTTCCTTCCAAATTTGACCTCGAAATCATGGACTATGCTGATGACTGTCCAAAGGTAAAATACTCCGCATTAATTAATAACATTACGAAACTATTTGTATAAAATTCTTAGTTCGCGGAAACAAGCGCTCACGGATCAACACAAGAGTTGGAAAAATACCTAAGTTTGGTCGTGCATGCCTAATGAGGCCCAGCTAATGCACAATTAATACTTTAAACTTCGCATTCTGTTGGTTATTCAAATGTTTGTTTTTTGCTTTTAATGTTAGGATAAGGATTCGAGTAGTTTGGATATTCTTAGTTGGTGCCAATTGAGACGCGAAATTCATCAACAAGAGATTTCCGGGTTGAATAGCCATATTTGTCAGCTTAATAAAACCGTCAACAACCTCAACATATTGGTAAGTTTAAACATGTAAACAGCTATTTCTTCGAATTATATTATGCTAGGTAATGATGTAACGAAGTTTGTAATCACGTCAATAAGCAAATATACAAATATACAGATAGTTGTGTTTACTGTTAAAAATCCTGAACTTAAGCCTGGACATATTGTTATGTGTAGTTGGAGAAACAATCAAATTACATTGCCCGCCATTGCGCTAGTAGTGAGCAGCGGGATATGGAAATTAGTACCCTTCAGCATCGTTACGAGGACTCTGCCAAAAAAGCGCAAACCCGGATTTCTGAACTGGAACAGGTAGGGAGCCAAGGATTATCAAAATTATACCGAAACGAAAGTGAAATCACGTAATCAAATAATTGCGGAAACAGTAGTTTAATTATGGTTTATAAATATTATTGCGTTATATTTCCAGGAATCTGTGGTATTGAGAGAAGAAGGACTCGCTGTTACCGAGAAGAGTAAAGCCATGATTGAAAAGATTAAGAAATTGGAAGAAAATATTGCTACAATAACTACGGAGTGCCAAGGTACACCAGTGTTTTTTCATGATACAATCAAAAATCGTCCTGAGATATTTCACGGCAATAGTAACTGATATAATATACCTACTGAAAATACCAAGTATTTGATTCTTCGTTTAGGCACACCAACGTTTTTATTACAATTTAAAATATCGTGAACGAAAGTTGTCAAATTTAATTCGCCTACTAATCTAAATAATGTAAAGTTAACTTCGGTAATTTTATTCACCTTTTAATGACCATTTAAACTTGCAAATCAGTGGACCTGCGAACGGTTAATCTGTTACAGCTTCTTTGCAAGTTGCTTGAGAGTTACAAACTCCGGTCTTGACTTTAGTCCGGTGTCTCGACTTTATTCCTGTACAGCATACAACTAATATGTCGGATACGCAAAGGGCTACCGATCTGTTTTCTTTAATGTCTTTAAAATCTGGATTGCACTAAAGATAATTAATTGTGTAATATGTATTACAAACATAAACTTTTTGGAAAAAAAAATATGAATCGTATACTGAGTCCGTTGGGCTATCCTCATTGGAGGACAGTGTTGACTTTGTTTTGTTAATAAAGTTCGTCTTTCTCTACAGTAACTTTTAATATTATCTATACAGCGTCTCAAGACCTTAATGGAGAGTATAAGAAACAGCTCAAGGAGGCCAAGGATGAAATTAAATCTTTCTCGAAAAAGATTCAGCAGCTTCAGCAGGTAATATTTGTCTTTTATGTCAATAATTATTTGAGTGCCGTGCTAAGAATTTAAACTGGTGAATATCTATATAGTCAAATTATAATTTTAGATCCGAAAATTCCAGGAACAAGCGTTAGAAATGACATTCCAGTTAAATGCTACTTTATATTCTCGTATGATCTATATTTTTAGGAAAACGAACAAGCACGAAGTAGAATCGTTAAGTTGGAAGATGACATTAACTTGAAAGAACGAGAGGCAGAAGAAAAGCAAATCCAACTCGAAAATAAGCAAAAAATGATTGACGGTATAAAAGGGATTCTTGGTCCTGCATTTGCTGGTCAATTTGATACTTAATAATTTGCAATTTCATCTTCAGCATCTTGAGGTTCAAAACTAATACTGACTAAGGCAGTTGAGCATAGGAATCAATTTAAATTATCTATTCATTTAAAGACGACGAAATGCTTTTATTCTTGAGCACGAATTTTATAATTCCATGACGTTCTTTGATTTCAATCATTTTATTTGATTTGTATTAACTTGACATATTTAAGCAGTAAAAAGTGTATTTAATATTAGTGTTCTGACAATTTCAATTTTGATAAAGTACGCCTACTACCTAACTGGAATTTGATCAACTAATTGTTTTAAAAAATTTAATTTTTGAATCTTTGATTGTATATACGTAATATTCATGTACTACACAAGATGGACTTGTAGAAGCTCAATCTTGCTTTGCAATCCTCTAATTATTATTAAATAGCCAAACATTCGTTAGAATTTAGAATGAATAATTTTACGTATTAATTTTTCACAGAAGGCTAAATAAAATACTTTTATTAGAATAATTCCCCGACAATAATGTGCTAATTCATAATCGAGTATCACCCCAACAGTGACTTAGAACCACAGCAAAGTATATTCGTACGGTTACTTCTTTATGGTCAATGCACAGGATTCCGCTGAGAATGCCTAATACGTATTTGTGCTATTACACTAATTAACAGTTAATGTAATAGAATTAAAAAACTTAATGATAATCAGCCATGTTAAAACTATAAAACATCTCGGCATTACGAGATGCATTAATTGAGAAAATTAAGTACTTGAAAAACAGCTACGAGCATTTATTAGCGAATAGAAATGGACGACATTACTTTTTCAATAAGTTTTGCATTATTTTACTAGCCTTAGCCATATTCGTTTTTCCTTTGTTGACACTATTTACAGCACCTAGTAGTTTTTTCAGAAACTTAGCTTGATCTTTTTCCTTGTATCCCTTGACGGATTTAGGATTATTTTTTATGACTTCCAAGCAAATTTTTTCGATTTCAGTCTCATCGTTAATTTGCATAAAGTTTTCCTCTTTGACGATCTGTAATTTTTTTTCCATATTCATTTACTTTTGTTTTATGTATGCATCATGCTAACAAGTCCGTACACTCTACCAACAACCATTGAAATTGAAGCCTGAAAGCATTTAAAACTCACTACGAACACACCTGGAGAGTTCCTAACGGGTTTAAAATGTTTTTAGGCATCACATTTAATAGTCTGTTTTTGCAGTATACCGATACAACTTCAATACATTAACTACTTACTTGTTCAACTGTACGCTCATCACCACTCATCAACATTTTTAGAACATATTGTGCCGCTTCCAGATTAATAACTTTATTTTCCAAGAAAGTAACAAGGTCAGCAATATCTTTGTGACGTTGAGGACTAGAAGAAAAGTCAAATGTATAGTAGAACATTTTAGTTGACATTCGATCGTAGAATCATCAAAATTAATACAAAATCAGAAGTTACCAATCGGTAAATTCCATCTTTTCCGAATTCAATACTTCCATAAGGGTATTTTGTAGAAAATTAGCAACTTTTAATCCGCTTTCATCCGAAACGAACATCATTACGGAAAGAAAATAATCAAGGAATCCTGGTGTGCTCTAAAATTGAAATAATTTGAGTCGCTTATTAGATCATTTTGCAGCATGCTCAGAAATTTTATAGCTTCTTCCAAGGTTACTGACACTTATTACAGAATTGTAGTATGTGAAACTTGGTTTAGAATGGTTGCTAACCTATTTTTAAAAAATGATTCACTGTAGTAATTGGGTTTATAAACAAAATTAGTTTAACTAATAATGGTCAGAACAACACTGTTGAAAAAAGGAACGAAGCTTTAAGTATTTTAATCAAAAGGCTCCTAGCTAAGCAAATAAGCACTCAGAGGATTAGGCTGCAAAAAGGTATCATGCATTTCGAAGTGCTGCAGCGCTTGGAACAAAAATCTAGTAAAAAATGCACCCTATGCCAATTATTACAAACACTGATTCACCCCATGGAAAATTTAAAAAAAGTAGGGTGTAATTGTATTTCTTCCATTAACCATTAGTTTAGTTGTGCTAAGTTTTTTGCAGATTTACCATACACGTACACGAAAGGTTCTAAAACCTGCTATTTTCCGCTACACTAGTCTTACTAGTGCATTTAGAATACACAGTGTACTCAAAATATTTAGTAGGCAAGCCTGTAATAATAATCGGGTCGTCCAAGCGGCTAGACTATGAGCAGTAGACGGACATACTAATTTAGAAAATGCGGTAGTTTGTTCCCCGTTAAGCTCAACAAAAAATGTGTTATTCATAAACAAAAAAACAAAAGACTGATATTTTAAACAATTCCTCTTTGCTGTCAGATGTTAACAAGTGTAACTTACGACAATAATTGCGGCGGACTGAAGGCGTACTCCATACTTTTGCACTAATCTCTTACGAGTAACGTCAGGGAGCTCTTTCATTAGTTTCCTCACGGAAGCTATATTAACTTGTGTAGAAGGTTCTCCTGAAGGATCATATATTAACCGAACTGGAGGTAAATTAGGTTCGGGCATAAAACGGTAGTCCTACACATAAACTCCGAATTATTTTCATTGCGAGTTGCATATGTATGTAATAAGTTAAAAGTATTAAAATTTTCTAATTACTTGTTTCATTTCCTTGTCACGCATAGGAACAGTCTGCTTTCCGACAGTGTCAAATGATCTAGTTTCATTCGTCACGATTCCGCCTGACTCCAGAACTTTTATTTGTCTTTTGACTTCATATTCAATTGCATTGACTACGGATCGCACACTACCAAGATTTTTAACTTCTGTGCGAACTCCAAGTTGTTCTCCAACTTTGTTGACGGATATATTAGCGTCAACTCGAAGGGAACCCTCTAAAAAGTCATGAAACATAAGAAATATTAGTAATATTGGCCAAACTATTTTCACCATATTGTGCTTCCAAGAACGCATGCTAAAAACTACAAAATCCGAATACAGTTAATCAATTTCTTGTATTTTTTTGAGAAGCGTAATTGTACACGCACATGTACAGAGAGTAAACAACAAACCTTCCATTTTGCAATCACATGTTTGAATTCTTTGCAAAATAAGAATTAGTTCTTTAATGAGTGCTCCCGCCTCTTCACCGTCTCGGAGATCTGGCTGAAACACTATTTCCATTAACCCAATACCAGCACGGTTTAGGTCAATAAGACTTCTACATAAAGTATCACAATTCACTCTTCAGAATTTATTTACTGTACCACGGTATATACTTTCTGGCCATTGCAGTCTTTTAGTTATTCCGGAGTAATGATAAAATGCAAAGAAAAACAAACTTTTGAGCATCTTCATCGTGAAGACTTTTTCCACTGTCCTGTTCCAGCTGAACCTGCACAATTTTACTAGTATGGTAGTACGCTCCGTTTGGACATCCAGGGTAGGCTACTATGAATTCTAAGACTCCATTTGTAGCTAAAGGATTTCTCTGCTGAGTGATTTGATATCCTTGCTGCAATAATAAATCTTCAGCGTGTTGAACACTGTCCAGTTATAAAAACGCATTTGAAAGAATAAAGTGCGAATATGTATTTAATCTCTACACTCACAGGTAAATCAGCATAGAAATAATGCTTCCGGTCAAACGTCGAAACTGTGTTAATTTGACATGATAAGGCCATGGATGTCAAAACAGCTGCTTCTACACTAGCCCTGTTCAGAGCCTACAATAAATAATTAAAATCATTTGTATTGTAATTCAAATTCTGCCACAATAACCATTACAAATACGGTCAAAGGTGCACAAATAAAACTATGTAACAGAATAGATAATAAACAACATCGCAATAATTCAATACCGGCAAAGTTCCAGGAATGGCTGCATCGAGCAGCGCAACTTGTGTATTCACCGGCGCCGCAAAGTCAAAGGGAGCCGAAGAAAATATTTTAGTCTTGGCCGCTATTTGAGCATGAACTTCTAATCCTATAGCACTCTCCCATCCTTTCCTAAAAAAATTTAGAATCATGCTTCAGTTTGTACCCAAATCTCCACTTATGAAAAATCAGGTCCAAATACAGTTGTATTTATTGTCTATATTCAACATATCTACTTTTTACACCCATAAGGATATTACTGGCTTTGTATTTGAACGTTCGTGCATAATAAGCATGGTATTCAACGGATGAAACGGTCTCGGATAAAAGGACATCGAAAATAATTGTACGTGAATAAAAGGGTCCCAGACTCTAGCTGAGAGTAAAAGGGTCCAGCGCGTGCCGAGTCAGATAAAAAATAACTTATCTAAATGTAGACAGACCTATGTAGTTCATTTTTAATAGAATTATATTCTCTTGATTCTCTTGATCCCATGAGCATTAAGGGATCTCCTTCCGTTCTGTTGATCAAAATTGGGCTATGTATTACCTCACTGTTTATAGGAAATTTTATTCCATCCAACTTAATACACCCGAGGAGACCCTTTTATCATTGGTAAGAGTCTGGGACCCTTTTACCCTAGTGCAACCATGGGTCCCCTTTCACCTTTTATCAGGGACCCTTTTTATCCTACAATCAATACTGAATACACCAACCACAAAAAGTACAGCACATTTAACTATGTAACTTTAAACTTACTTTCTCGCTATGGCATGCTGTCTACGTACAAAGGTTTCCGTCCTTACTCCTCTAAAATTGAATAGCTTGGAAACTTGATGTATTATTTTCATTTTTGAAAGTCAGAACCCCCCTACAAACCTAAATATAACCTAAACAGTGGTTTCAACTTTGAACAAAGTACGTCCTTCACGTTTCCGTATACCGTTACATAAACGTAAAAATACAAATACATCCACAATCGACACAACCCAACCCACTATTGACTATCAACTCCCAACATCAACTAGGTACTAACTATCGTAACTGCACAATCAAACACAATGACTGCGACTGGTCACTGGTTAATCATAGACAATCAACAATAGAAAGACGATGACCCTTTCCGTCTTTCCGTGTAAAAAACGTCCGCAGTATCAATTGCGCGAATGCCGATCCAATTCACAGTATTATCCAATTGCAGTTGACAGGTTGACACCGACACAGTCCAGTCTTTCAACCATTTAAATAGAAAACGTTCTCACGCTTATTCGCACCTATCACCGAAGGTATCTAAATCGGAGCTAAAAGGTCATTTAAATCTAAACTGCTTAAATACTCTGAATGCGTTTAGTTAATAATTTAGTTCCCGATTCATTTTAGTTTGTGATTATTTTGATTGTTGAGAGTTTGAGAGAGCACGAGAGTCGAGAGTGAAAGTGAATTCAGAGAAGAGAACGATAGCGAGAGCGAAACAAAAAATAAAATATAAATTAAACTGTGCAAAAATTCGCGGGAAGGCAGTGCAAACTCAATGGTTTGAATTCCTCAATGGTTTTCGCGTAGGTGCCTTGATTTTTGCTTTTTATAAAAAAAAATTAGAGTTTCTTTGACTGTGTGTGAAGTGGGAAGTCTGTCGGTGGAATTGTGGAATATATTGACGACGAAATCAATGTACAATGTTGCCTTGTGTCCATTCGTGGAGTTAGTGTCGTGGGAGAAGGTTCTACGGAGAAACCTGTCTATGAGGAAAGTCTATAGAAATCACTTTTACTTGCAAATACCTACTTTACTCATAATACTGAATACTTACTTACACAGGGTCATAGAGTATATATAGGATATCGGAATAATCGGAAGTAAGTCAAATCCTGGATTAAAGTCACAAATCACAATTTGATATTCGGGAATGATCATCAGTATCATAAAAATAGTTATATTTGTGTCACGAAACGAACCTGAAACTGTCTACTACAATTACAATTATCGTACCTACCTACTTTATTTTTTTTTAACTTCTTTGGGTGAACTTTGTTGAAGGACGTCTCAGCCGATCAGTTCTTTCCTGTGTCCTTTATTTTATGCGCAAGCAAACTACTTATTTACTACCTACCCCACCAAAAAGTAATAATATTGAGTATTCGTCTTTTGTCTTTTCTTCCATTTCCATCATTTCCATGTCTCTTCTTCCAAAATTTATATTTTTTTGTTCGGAGAGACTCACTCACCAGTCACCAGTCAGTTGACGCTCGGACTGATGACTGACTTTGCATAATTTGTAACATTGTTCAAGTGACTGACTGCCTTAATTCGGAATGTTGAATGTGTAATTCGGATTCAGAATTAAAAGTGCATCCTTGATTAGGAAATCATGAATGAATATAGTGCCCGAAATACTATTTATTTGTCATTTGTTCTTTGCAGTTGCAATAATACCAGTTTTTGGACAAAATAATTATTTGTGTGAATATATTTAATCATTCTTCTGATATTGTGTAGGTATCTTCTTAAACACTTGAGGAAGTTTCAGTCAGCAGCATTATTATTGATTTTTTTTGTGTGTGTGGACCTCTCGTTCGTCATGTTATTTTTGTTATTAATACGTTATTGTACGAGCAATTAATTCCAATAGTTTTTATGATAGGTAATTTGGATCTTGAACATTCATTAGGATTTCTTGAATGCAGTAATAATAATCATAGTTTTAAATTATGTAGGTATGTACTTTTGTGGCAAGTAAGGCAACTGATGACTGATGTTATGTTAGTTTTTAAATAATAAGGAAAGAATAATGAATAGTTATTGTTGGCCTTTCTTGTGTGTCACTTATCGTTTTGGATCAAGCGAGAAGAGTTTAAGTTTTATTTGGAGGGCTTGAGTGCAGTAGTTAATTGATTGAACTTAAAAAAGTGCGGGTGGTCTGTGTGTTGAATTAATTTATGCTCATTATAACAATTCTCAGGTCAGTGCAAACGCAAATTGGAGTCAATTAATGGAATGTTGCAGGCAGCAAGTACATGCTACGAAAAAGTAAGTGTTTAATATTTTTATTTAATGGAATTTTTAAATGTTGTATTTCCAGAGTTGACGATAGTACCTAATATAACTTTCGTAGTGGAAATAATGGAATAGCAAGACAGTATGTTGTATTTAGGTAGGTGTATATTTAGATTACATACATTATTAGATACATTACCTATACCATTATATCCTGCTGTCGAAAAGCTTTGATACAGAAATGGAGTAAGAATATCAATTATTTACTTCAAAATTCTGACGACATCAGGGCTTCAAAAAGTTGCGAGAAGTTGCTTACGTACCTAGATTAAATTGATGGGTACCCAAAGAAAAGGAAATACAAGGGATATTATTAAATAATTTCAAAGCCTGTAGGCTGCCTTATCGATTATTTAGGTACTGAGCATACATAAGTGGAAAATACAGCATTAGCATACGGTGTACGGAGCTATGCTGCAGCATCTTTAGAATCAATCAGATTTTATCAAACTTTATTTCATATCCGTCGCTTGCGGTGACTTACAATTTATGCTTAGAAATACCAATATAGAACATTAACTACTCTGTTATCTATTCGGTCGTAAAGGATATCATAACGTGGTACGCAAAGTAAGTAAAGTACAACGCATGCAAGTTATGAATACTTATTTGAGAGCTACTGTTATTGATTTTAATTAAAACTTCAATGGTCCTCCTAGACAGGACTGACTTGTGCTAGCATCAGTGTTTAATTTATTCCATGTTATTTGTATGAGAGTGTATGAGGATATGTTTGCGTTCCTTCCTGAAGTTGACATGCCATACTCATTAAATTTCAACTATCAAACGCTATAATTTATAATATGGAACATTATGTCCAAGATGTATCAGTAGAATCAGTAGAATGTATCACCATGAGACAGTGTGTAGTGCATTGTGCCATCGACCGTATTCGTTGTTCTTTCAACTAGTGTTCCGACTGAGCACCAGCTAATATGTTCATCCAGGTAATTACGCGAATCATGTAAGTATATTGCATCACGTCAAACTCAATCCAACTATTGAGAAGTTTTTTAGGACACAGTAATGTTGGCATCCTTGATGCTCATGCGAATGTGAAGGTAATGAGAGGAATTAATTTAATAAATTTAGAGCTGTCCATTATCTTGTTTTACAATTTTTCTGCAATGACGAAACCTAGGTAGGTAGTCAAATACTTTTTGTATGTAACGGCATATGCATGGACGTATCTTACGAATTATCTCTTAAAGTATCGATAAAATACAAAACAATCGCTGCTGACCATCATAATGTTTGCCGAAGTTGTGCATTCACTTGCGTTTTCGTTCATAGACTTCATGCGTAAAGTACATAATTTTGTTTGTTGTACAAGGTATCTATATCTAGGTACCTTATCTCTGCTCATATCAATAATGAACACCATTCAAATACTTACCTTTATCTGTACAATGTTACTCTGACTCAGTAGCCCATAAAACATAAAACGGAAAGTGTTTATAAGTAATTTAATTATACATTTTGCACGATAATCTTGCGGTGAAGGCGATTTGTAGCATCAATGATGTGTGTCTCCTATTTTTCATACAGTTGTGCACGTGGGAAACTGGAATTTTGGAACACATTATAGTACCTTAATGGTGAGAAATTTCTCAAATGTCAACATACTGTGACGGAGAACATATAAACCTTGCAGGTTCGTTTAACCCATATCTTATAAACCTCACCGTGTTTTCAGAATTCGGCTCATTTCCAAAATATGTGGCAGAGATGGAAAATAGCTACGTATGCACATAAATGTATAAAGCAACCATCCGCATACCAAGCGCTCTAGGTCTCTGAGGCTTTTAGTGTGGCGATATTAGGAGAGCTTTAATAATTGAGTACACACGGAAAATGTGCTTTAATGAGAAGTGCGAAATGTGGACTTACCTAGTAAGCATACCGTAGTTCCTAGGTTCTAAATACTCCAAGTCTACGTACTATGCACTTGCCTCATTACTATGTAACTTTTATAGTATTCGTTATTGTTAATTTGGTCGTGAGTTAGAATAATACAGCCCCCTGATTATGAGTAAATACCTAATTACTTTATTACTAGGCAGACAACAAGGAAGAACAGTGTTTCATTTTAGTTAAATTTGATGAAAGTAAATTGTAAGTAGGCTTCATGTTACAGTGCTAGTGCTAAGCAAAGACAAAATACGCGTTACGTAATTATGTGCTCTAGGTGTACAATTATGCTGCTGTAATCCCGCTACTACATTTCACCAACATAAATAAATTAGAGAAGTTTTGAAAGACTGCTGGTATATTCGTCGCGCTGAAATTCGACACCAGCACATTTAATACCTGTGTATTCGCCACTCGGTAAATGCACCACCAGATTAGTTGGCAAATATACAAACTGGTTAGCCGGTTACCCCGTGAACAGAATACATGCAAATTAAACTCTTGTAAATTGATCGCTCAATAAACTGTTAGTTAAGTAAACTTAAAAGTAATCTTATGTAAACTAATACCACCAAATTTTCTGTAATACCTACGTACGCATTATTGCGTGGGTTGTGCATATTATGTTATCTACTGTTACTACTACAACCTTAAATAAGAATCATGTGTACGTGTACAAAATTGAAAAATTGCCATTGTCATAAGAACGTATTTTGCAAATTCTTTAGAATGTAGATACTAACTTGTGGTTATTGTTACTACACATATCAATCAACTTCGAGAGCAGTTGCCAAAATACAGAAACACGTACCGTAAAGGATCTAATAGTACGCACTCGCAATATTCTATTCAGCCCCTCGGACCCCCGCGTACAATTAGAGACCCGCGCATTAATAGAGACCCGCGTATTATTCAAACTAACCATTTTAATACTCTGAATTTAGTCAGAATATAATAATAATAATAACTTATTCATTTTACGAGCGATTTAACCGGAGTTCATACACTCGGTGGGATTTTCCCACAAATTCCGAATTACAGATAATAAAAATTTCAAATTAAGAAGAAATGTGATCCTTGGTTGAGTTGCCCAGCGACTCAGT
>JAQFZC010001573.1:0-28950 GCA_034695205.1 Dicyrtoma fusca | reverse complement strand
GCTACAGCGTCCAGCACCCCAATCGCTTTTATTATTTCATCAAGTTCCTTCCTGGCTCTCTTCTCTGACTTGGCGGCGACATTACGTATTTTATGCCCCACACTGGAGAGGTGTGACTCTACTTTTGCCCGAAGTAGCGCCTTGGCTTGTTCAATGTCGGTAATTGAGAAGAACGCTTCACAAATATCAATGAGCTTTGTCTTGTCAAAGCCACTAATGCCCTTAGCTTGAACGTAATTAAGTAATTCAGAGTGAAACACTATATTACTATCACAAATATCAGCCGAATTACTCAGAGCTGATGGCAGGGAGTTGTTGCCGGCAGCCATGTTTGCGCGGGAAAGAGGAAAGGATTATATATTTAATTAAAGATTCTGACATGCATTGCCCAATCCAGTCATGTAAAGTAAAGTTGATTATTTATTTGATGTAACTTATAACAGTTATTGGTGAAGCACACTCAGTCATGACTAATTTTATTCTCGTAATAACTCGTAGCGAGTGAAATTGAGAGATTAGGTCTGGACAGGGATGAGTAGTACACATAGTCTCAAGTGAATTGGTCGGAATAGTATTATTTTTAGGTTTGATGTGTTTGATGTGAGGAAATGGTGATAAAGAGCCTCGAGTCGAACTTTAGTCACATGGAATTTTTTGTATGTACCTGCTGTAGTGACAAGTGCAAGTGGAGAAGTCAAAGTTGACTCCAACTTTTATTATCTTGATACATTTCAACTTCGACTTCCAGTCAGTCGTCCAGTTCAGTAGAACTCACAGATCAGACAGACAGAATTGAAGGCTACATACATAGTAGCACTAATGTTTTAGTATGTTCCAGTATGTATGCTCCTAATTAATAAATCCAAACTAGAGTGCTTCGTTTTGCTTTTAATCAGCAAGTTTCACTGATTAATACATAGTTGATGTATTTCCGTGAAATATGTAATTACCCTGCATAATACACGTGCAGCTGGTTGGAGGTCATGCCTTCCAAATGTCTAAAATCTTTAGCTGGAACTATCAACTATTGCCGGTATGCCGGTAATAAGCAGTTTAAAACTTTAAGGAAGTATCTTATAATTGCATCGAATTCTAAATTGCGCCTTCAATTAATTAAGGCCTTGTCACCTTTTAAATCATTGGCAGAAGCAATTTAGGTTCTGACTTATATTTCGAGACAGAGATAATCCTTAGTCTCAGTTTATTTTTATTGGTACACTAATTTTTTATTGATGTTTTAAACAGACAGATATAGTTCCAGCGTGTTAAAGGATTAAGGAAATTAAATTAGCAAGTTACTAAGATAGATACATACATAGGAATAGCGGCCGAGATTGTACGAACTGAGAGCCGATGGGAGACTCTTTGAAGTCCCGGGTGCAATAGCATGGGACGGATCGGTCTGATGGTTTTTAATTTACCTCAAGATCAGTTAGATATTGTCGTTGGAGCTACCTAATTGAAAATAGATTCAGATTACGATAGAAAGTGCTTTAACTGGTGATGGTGCCGGGATATTTTTAATTTTTGAAGATGTTAATTATAATTATATACCTAAATGTGTCTATGAATCTGTATTTTTAAACACGCTATTTACTTTAATACTTTCCTGTCATGCAATGTCTGGCTTCTGTCTGATCAGTTATTAGATTTCTGAATGGCATTCTTAATCTTGAGGATGCAGATTACATGCAGCGTCTAGTTAGGCATGCATACAGATAGCACCTATTTATGAATGTTTTTCTTCCCTTAAAGCGTCATTTTAACTTTGGACAGCTAAAGATTGTGTTATCGTTGCTCGTTGTCATATTCAGCGTTTTTCGCATGAGAGAGACAAAACTACCAACTGTGGTATGTCTCCTAATCCTTTTTATGCTGTAAAACATGAATGAACTTATTGTATTTTTTTTTCTTTGCTTTAGTGTCAGGGTAAATGCGCCTGGGACGGTTCTCTGTCTGTCATTCATTAAAATATACCGTATGTTATTCGTTTCTTGTATTCACTTCGTGTAGGTATATGAATAATTATGCGGTTACCTATTAGAAATACGATGGTTTTAGAACGGTAAACCTGGTCGTTAGTATATTTACAATTTTGTCATTTCTATCACGTCAGTCCTGACGGCAGTGACGGCCTATTTTTTCGTTGCTATTTTAAGTCATGACGAACTCTTTCAGCTTGCATTCATATTTAGCGAGGATACTTTAATTGGAGGTGAAAACTTTTCTGATGTCGATTCGAGTAAATAGATAATAACTCTGTGGAGTGAAATGCTTTGGTGGAAGCTCAGACGTATTTGTAACAAGGTATGAGATACAGGGATTGCTTCAAATTCAGTAGATTCCTCGGCATATAATTATTTTCGGATTAGGATACAGGTAAGAGGACTTACGCTCGTGCTGAACCCGTTCTTTCAAGTTTATATACATACTACCTAGGTAGGTACCACCTTCATTTAATTACGATGAATCTAATGTATTGACCAGCTTCTGAAGTAGGTAGGTATTACGTATGTATGTATTTTAGTGGCTGCATGGAAATTATGTACCTACGTAGGCATATAAAAAATGCTAATATTCCTTTATATCATGTGTTTGCGTTCTTAGAATGGATACGTAGGTAATGTGGTTATCTTTCTTGCAATTTATCAAGTATTAGTAGCAGTGGTTTCTGCAATTTGAAGACAGAAGTTACCAAACAACCAAACAAACAGTGTATAGGCGTACTCCTTCGGGAGGTAGCAATTTATGAAATCATGTAGACTCTTGCATTACGACCGATAGAAGGATTTTTATTTTTGCAATGTAGAAACAGTTCCTACTTTTTTCATACAAAGTTGGTCCTTAAGATAATAAGGAGGGTAAAAACGTGATGGAAGGTGGGAAAAAATAATATTACGTTGTGATCATTAATGCGCCAACTTGTACGAGTGAGGTGCCTTCGTGTGGCATAACAAGGTGAGAAAATGCGGAGGCATCCTCGAGCCTACAGAAACATTGACGTCCATCCGGGCTGACTAATGAATTTCGATAGAATTACCGTGAGAAAGCGGGGGGATCCGTGATAATGTAAGTAAAAATTGCACGACGGAACTTCTGACGACTCACATTTCGCCTTCCGTTGAAGTCTAATTGTGTTGTGTTGAGAGTTGGATCTGTTGTCTGTTCTGTTAGTTGAATGTTGGAGTAGACCAGAGAGTTGGCTCATGGCTGTTGGAAGTTGTCTTATTACGGTGCAGTGATGCCGGTGAAGATGGGAATGAATGATATGGATGGTGTACTGACTGATGTTGTATCAGTGCTGCAGGCTGTTCGCATTTTTGCGTGCAGCAGTTTTTCTGTATGTTTATTTGCGATCGCGAATAAACATACAGAAAGACTACTCACTGCATGGTAGACAGCGTTGCAAATTAAAGTACATGGATCTAGGCTTAGGCTAAATCTGTACGGACAAAAGTGCTGTATGCTATTCTTTTATTCTACCTGTGTTAAGATGAGAATAAACTGATTTTGAAGATGATGATGTCGGTTGGAGTACTAAAAGTGTTTTATGATTTGTAAGGGTAATAATTAATATAATCACCTTATTATGTATATGGCTATGCCCTAGCCCTCCTCGTCCCCTCCCATTTAGCTAGAGGTGATCAGTGCGGTACTTCATTTGAAGGAAGTTGTAGGAGTTTCTTGTATTTAGTTCGTGGTTACTGCGTTGCTTATGATGGTGTTAGGTTTTATGACATTTGGGGTAAAAGATCTTATCTACAATGTATTCTTTATAAATGCTTGCTGGTTTTTAAATTTTTGCACACAAAAGCAGTGTGGATGGAGTAAAATATAATATATACCTAGGTACCTAGGTACGTACCTAGGTAGTACTTCCGTATAAATATTATGAACTAAATGATCTAAAAAAACAATGTTATTTTGTTTTAAATGTAGTGAAACCGCGATAAGAGCTTCAAGTCAACATGGATTTAGAAATGGGATTGGCTGTTTTGGGCGTAGTGGCTGTCACAGCTGCTGCAGTCTACTTGGTTTCTGTCATGGGTATTAGGGAAAAAAGTTTTGAAGAAGCCATAGCGGAACAAAAGAAAAGGTCTGAAGATCTTTTGGGGAGACGAGATACTAAGAAAAAGGTCGCAGTGAAGGATAAGAGTAAGAAGCAGAAGAAGGCAAAGGAGAAAGAAAAACATCAAGTGTCTGCAGGAGGCGATGCGACAGCGGCTGGTGATGATTCTGCTGATAACCAAGTCCCACATCACCATCATCATGACGAGCGACATCATGTAGAAATCGATCCTGAACCTGAAATTTTGGATGATCTACATTTATCTGTAAGTGGAATGAGCTAAAATTTGCAATTATTTGTGTGCTATATGTATTTGTGTATGGGTGCCTAATTTATATCTTTAATTACCTACGTAAATATCTTCATGAGTAGTGTTGAGCTTGAACGGGAGTTTTGTTTTGCTTATTATTGTGACGTATTTGTACATAATAACTACAAATCACAATGACAATTCGGGCATATGCTTTTGCTTGTACAGGAAAGCCGTCGTGCTTCGGTTGTCCGCATTGAAAATTTAAAATCAATTTTGATTAATAAGGAAGAGCATAGCCCTATCGATGAAAGTGAGCATGAACCAGCTAATCACTTTGAAGTTATCCAACCTAAGGATGACTTGGAATTGCTCAAGAAGCAAGCCAGTTATGATGAATCACCTCCCCTAACACCCCCGCCGCCATTGCCTCAACGGCAATTAAAAAAGAGCAAGGTCGAGGCGAAAAAGGAAGAATTTTCCGGATTTGGAGAAATTCCAATTCAATCCGCGTCTGTGGGAGACTCCTCTGGTTACTATGAAAATGTACCCCCTGTGGAAGAAAATATTGAGGCCATTCAGATGGACTCTTTAAAAACTCAGCGGTCTTCTAGTCCAGATGATGGGCAGTTTGACAGCCTTAGGCTGGCAGAAAAATCCAGCCGAAGTAAAAAGAACAAGATACAACAGCAAGAAAGGGATGAAATGAATGCTGCTAAACTAGAAAGTACCATCGACAGGGTTCCGCTTTCCAGCTCTGAAATTCAAAGTTTGATTGACATTCTACTCAATAAGCAACATGCTGGAGACTCTGAATGGATCAATGTAAGAAAAATTAAGTGTTACATTTGTAAATTGCTGCAAACGATTTTTTAAAATACAAGATACAAAAATACCAATCTATCAATTAGTAATTAATACTAATTAATAATCTACTTGTGCTATTTTGCGAATTTTAGAAAGGAAAGAATGACAGTGCGGGTAATTTGAAAAAACAGTTAGCAGAACGGGAACGTCAGCTCAATGAAGAGCAGATTACTGTTCAGACTTTGCAAAGTAAACTAAAGGACATACGACAGGAATTCACTTCTGAAAAATCTAAATTCTCTCAACTGCGTCGTCAGCTAGAAGAAACTGCTAATCAGAAAGTACAAGACGTGCAGCAGCTTCAGGGTCGACTGCAGCAGTTGCGACAGGAAGCCATTGGAGAAAAGCAAGTTCTACAACAGAAACTTCAACAGGTATGAATATCAAATTTGCCGTAATTGAGTTTTGGGCTACTTGATAACTTGGATGTTTATTTTAAAACCTTTTGACCTAAATTTTTTTTATCGGCCGATGTAGATGCAAATAACTCTGAACCAGTTGCGGGATGAAAATGTTGCAGTCAAAAGTGCTCTGAATGTTGAGCAGGGAAACCGTGGTAAAGCTGATAGTCTTGAACGAGAAGCTGAAGCACTTCGAACTCAATGCGGCCACTTAGGTAGTTTTTTATGTGATTATATTGTTCGTAGTCGTAGTAATATTTTTTTCAAACCAAGTCGGAGAATTTACTTTCGGGATAATCCGGAAAGAAAGCTTGTATCGATATTTTTTTTTATTTGGGTATGATTACTATTATTTATGCATTTTTTGTTGTTTTAGAAAATCAACTGAAGGCGGCGTTCCAATCAAACCAAGACCTTAGCAATCAAGTTAGGGCTTTGCAAGAACATGTTAGAGTAGTAGAGGAGCGTAAAATCCAGGAAGAGCAACATCTTCATTCTCAGTATGCAGCTCAAATTCAAGATAGAGAAGCTCATTTATTAACTGAGCTTAAGAAATCTCAGGAATTACTTACAGAAGGAGAGCAGGAGAAACTTAATTTAAGACAACAGAATTCAAACCTCCAGAACTCTGTGAGGATTTCACAGGAAACTGCTAAAGCTCTGGAAGAAGTTAGCACAAAATTAGAGGTAATTTAAGGGTTGAGTGTCAATTCCTAATTTGTATTTCAGTATTACTTACCTGCGTGATTGATAGTATAATATCCTGTAATATTTCGATAGCGTAGGTAATTACCTTAATGAGTACTGTAATAAGTAGGTAATTATTTTAAAATTGTTTTGCAGGATTCCATTAAGTCGGAAAAAAATACTAAAAATTTACTTGAAGATTCCAAGAACCAAATTGGAGCACTTCAGAGCCAACTCCGAGATAGGGATTCGCAGGTACAAAGGCTGGAAGAGGAACGTAAAACATTGCTGGAACAAGTTACTACGTTGGAAGAGACACAAGCAGCTTCAGAAAAAGAGAAATTAAATGGTGATATTAAAAATCAAGACCAAGATAATGAAGACAAAGTCAATAAGAGTCAACTGACACTGCTTCAAAGCCAGTAAGCTATTATTATTGCAAGATTTAATATCCTCCATGGTACATCACATCACTGCACCTTAGTAATTTACGATTGTTAAATTGCAAATATTTATATATTAACAGGTTAAACGAGAAGGAAGGACTGTTGCAAGAGTTGAGCAAGACAAACACTCAGTTAACAGGCGATATTGAGAAAACTGTCCAGAACTTGCAAGCTCAGAAGGATAAAAATGATGAACTTCGGTTGAAAAATTCGAAATTAATGGATACATTAAGTGTTACAGAAAAGAATTTAGAGGTTCGAATTGTACAGTCTGAGGTTTTAGTCCAGGTAATACAAAAATATCAAATTTGCAAAAAATATGGTCTTAATGACATTAAATGGACTAATCGTAGTAACTTTACATATCTATTATGACGAATATTACAATTATGATTGGTTTCATTAGGAGGAGCGAACAAAATCTCGCGTAGAAGTTGAAGACTCTGTAAAATCAACGTTCCGAAAGCTTTTCCCTCAAGTAGCAGCCGATTTAGTAAGTTTTTCAGTTTCAGTAGTACTATTATTGTATGTATAGTAAGTGTATATTTAAAGTACCTGAGTGATACAGTTTGATGGATATTAATTGAAGTTACTTTTTAAACTTGCAGGATCAAAGTGATTGGATTGACCAATTTGCCAAAGGTATTCGAGATGAAATCGAAGCTGCGAAACCCCAAGCACAGCCGACTAGTGCCAACACCAACGATTCCACACTCTCCTTAGAATTGCAGGATCTGAAAGAAGTTAACTCAAGACTGCAAGAAGAAGTTTCGCATTACCAAGATGTCCTGTGTAGTACTGTGAGCCTAATTTGAATGTCTGATTTCCTAAGCACATAAGCATGGAGTTACTGCTTTTATTTAATAAACATTCATTCCATTAAAAAGAGTTTGGGGATCTAACCAGAATAAGTTGACTAAAGATACTCAGGTTTCATTGGGGTGGTGATAAGCTTGAAGCTATAGGGTTTTGGTTGCCAATTCAATTGGGCTTATAACTTTGAAGTGGTTGGTGGGAATGGATTGTGGAATGAATTAGCCGTGTTGCGTTTGCAGGAGACTTTATTGAGTAACCTTCAAGGGAGTATCGAGAAAGAAGAAAGAAAATGGCATCAGAAGCTCCAGCAGAAGGAAGCCGAGTTGAATGTTCTCAAGGGACAAACCCCGTCCGCTAATGTAATGGTTTTTGCTGCATACAATTACACACATGGCTTGCTTATAATGACTCTCACTTCATAATCAATTGCTTATTCTTTTTTACTAGCAGGAATTGTTTTAATTTAAAACTGCAATTCTATCGTAGCATGTTTTTTTGTAAGTTTTGTAGTTTCTGCGCTTCAGATACATAACCCTGGCTGTTTGCTTTTTAGATATTTTTTCCTCAGTCTTAGTTGATAGTTGTTTAATCTAGCTACTTACCTAGTTTAATTTTATAAACTCTTGCGCAGCTTATTTTCGAAAAGTAATGTGTATGTAATAGTATGGTCACCCCATAATGAATCTGTATATTTCTAGGCTGAAGTAGGTAATTTGAAAACGTTGTTGGATGAGGAACGAGAAGAAAAGTCTGTTCTGTCGCAAAGGTGCTCGGAATTAGAAAATAATATTCAAAATTTAAAGAAGCAAATTGAACAAGTCGACTCTTTAAGAACTGTGAGTAACGTTTATTCTTAATAGCTTAAAAACATTGATGGTTAAGTTTAACAGATATCTGTGCATGGGCATATTTGCGTGGTCACTTATTGTACTATAGGTGGAAAATGTTAAAATAGATCGATTCTTTAGCAATCAGAGCTCAGACGGTAAATGTACTGAATGTGATTGCACTGGTGTAATGTATAGCATAGTGGGTTCTCATACTTGTGTGTCTTGTTTACTTCCATAGAAACTGGAAACATTAGAAAGTGAAGTGGCTGAAGAGCGAAGGAAGGGGACGGAACTTGCGACTGAGAAATCGAGATTAGAGTCTGCAGTGATAAAGGAACAAGAATCTTGTCAAGCAGAAAAGGAAAAGGTTTCCCAGCTCCAAAGCGAAATCACCATTTTGAAGGTTTTTCTAACTTTATATTTACCTACCTACCTACATACTTCCCAGTCCCTACTAGCATTTAAGTATCTTTAATTTAGTCATTATTCAGCTAGTAATAACCTATCAAATGCTTTGAAATAATTTTTAGTATTATTTATGGCAAAGATGTGTCAGTAAGTAAGGAATTCATATGAAGATCAAATTACAAAATTACAATTAATGTCAGTGCGCAACGCGCGGCACAGTATATTAGACCTTTTGAACAGGGCTTATTGCCATTTCAATTGTTTCTTAAGGGTCGAATCTGTGCAATAGTAACTGGGTCATTTCCTCATATTTTCAATGTTCTATATTGAAAGTATTTTAATGTCGATCTACAGAAAGCAGTTTAGCATTACTGATAGTTATGAAGATGATGGTAGACAGTCGTAGGTATGTAATTACCACAATAGCATTCATTCCATTTTCCCTTAGAACGTTGAAACTTCAGGCTGGATTTAATTTGACTGGTTAACTTGTTTTAAAAAAATTGCTTGGAACTAGATTAGGTAGGTATTTTTTAAGCTCACTGAATGCAAATATTAATGTAGTGTACTTTTTTTGCTTACTTAGAAACATGTGTCTACTGATGGACCAGTAGATGCATCCGTAATCTCTACCTCTGCTACAAGTAATGGTGTTACGAATGGAAAATCTGTAGATGTTTCTGGACAAATAGAGGTATGAAAATATAAATCGCTGTTATGAGCGTTTAGTATGTGTTTATGTTCCATGCCAAATTTACTAATTCATTAACATGCTCATTAGTACGGCATGAATTTCTTGTGCGCTATTTCGCCATTTATTGTTCGTATGTTGTATCGCCATCAAAATCAATTTGCGCTTCTCACTAAACATTGTAAAGTATTCTAGTAGATAATTCGAAATAATTCGAACAGTGAAACTAAAAATAATTCAATTAATAATGATGATATTGCAGTCTGTAGTGAAAACGGGAGGAGGCTCTTCCCCTACAGCTACTACTCCGCTAGCCTCTCCGCATGCTTCTACTAGTTCTACTACCACTTCTTCTGCTCCCGCTCCCAAAGCTACTACTAACGCTGACACTCCCGTATCTTCCAAAGAGAGTAAACCCAAGAAAAAGAAGGTAGGCCTTGTTTTCCCTGCACGATTTTTAGGCCGTTCCTAGATGTACTACTTTAAACAATATTTCATGTTGTGTTCGTTTCCACCATAAAAGTGTTGTTTTAGTCTTTTGTCCCCATCGTGCAGTTTTTATTGTTTGGTTTCTTTGAATCCACACTCCAGTTGTTCTCTCCTTAACAATGTTTCCTCCTCATCCCTTGTATGTTTAGCAGTAATTCTATAGTAATATTTAATCTTAGTACATGTTAGCTAAAAAATAGAGCCAGTTATGTGTATTTGATTCTAGAGAATGTAGGACGTAGATTCTTACGGAAAGGAAATTCTTTAATAGAAGTTGAACAGTTGGCAAGTGTATAATGTTTTCCATTTACAATTTTTAATTATGGTGCATGAGTGACTAACAACTTGTTTTGGTCATTGCAAGTATGTTTTAGAGTAATTCTGTTTTTTTTTTGGCGTAAATATTGATAGTGCAAAGTAGGTGCAAATATTTTACTTTCTAGAAATATGTATGTAGCAGCGATTCTTAGATTTAGATTTAGACACTAGTATTATTTTTTGTATTAATAGCCTAGTTTATATTTTAGTCAGTTGTAGTTTTGTATTAGCTATCGAAGTTATAACTTACTAGTTAGTTGACTGTGTAGCACATTCAGTAATTTAGTTGTAATGCTGTTATTATTATTACTATTGATTTGTAATCATGTTTAATTTAGCCGTAAGTATGTTTAGTAAATGTAGTGGGTTTTGATGTAATCAGTAATAATTATTATTATTGTTATGTTAGTTCGCATAAGAGTATACAGCTTATTGCTTGGCTGGTTTGTACACTGCAGCAAACTTTACAATATCCAGAGCATTGAGCCCATAAAATGTCTACAGTTTTACTATAAATTGGGTCACAAGACTTGTTTTTGATTAGTTTCGGGTAAATTGTGTTTGATTCTAAAAGAATGAGAGCTTTCGAAATGTAACGTTTGGTGCAGTGTTTCTACATTATGCCAGCGTATAATTGAATTACTGACAGAAATTGAGCATTTGAAGAGATAATTTGAGAAATGTTTTGCATGCATGTTGTTCCGCTCCATTCAGTTCAGTCTTCCATGGTAGAGGTTAATAGCTAGTTGTTTAGTAAAACTGTATCTCATCCATTTCCATCTCAAGGCTTGTTTTCTTCAGACCCTCCAGTAATACAACATGCGGTAGGGAGAACAAGGAATGGATGTACGAGATTATAAATAATTCATGTCATGGATGCCTGTCTGGATTTTTGCTGGATAAATTGGTCTGGATGTGTTAAGGGACCGTAGACAGTGACAGTAGTTCCATTTGATACAATATTTGTTGATATCTATTGTGTGTGTGTGTGTTTGTTTCAAAGTTAAACTTAAGGTTGAATACTAGTGTTGTCCAGTTTTATGTGTGATTGAAATTTTGGTTTTGGTACGTAAGTATATTGTGAGAGGAGTTTTTGGTAATATTTTTGATTTTTTCCAGAAAAACGGATCAATCTTATCATTTTTTGATTTAAAATTGGAGTAAGAATGGGGATGTTGGGGTGGTGTTGTTGGTGGTGGAAAAACTTTGCATGGTTCATGGCAAGTTGTCTCATCTCCTGTTCCGTTCACACATAATCACACGGGTTTACTTACGGGTTAACATATTTAATTTAAAATTACTTAACTTAACTCGATTTCCATTAATTTATTGTCATGTCTCTCGCATGAAAGTCACAAACTTTGAAATGACAATGCGTTTTTTTTCTCTCTTATTTTGTCTTATGTATATTCTGTTGTATACTTTGAGCACAAAAGTAGCAGTCAGGATTAGTACAGTCAACAGTTTCAAAGCAGGTATAATATATTGTTACAAAACTAGGTATATTCTTAAATACGGATATCAGTTTTCATCCTTTTACTTTTAAATATTGTTTATTTTGAATCTGTTGCTACATTTTGCGTAAGCAGATCCTAACTAACTACCAATGTAACATTTAATTTTATCATATATTAACATTTAAAATGAATGTAAACATTAATAACACATAACTGTAATAATCAATTTAATAAGTAATATTTTGTCTTTTAACGCCAACATAGACTAGTATTAATCGTTGGTGAGGTTAGTTAATTTGAGTTACATTTTAGTTTTATTCGTCTGGAGAAATAAAAACCATCTGAGCTCATGTAGGTAATCTGTAGTTGTTATGACCTAGTAGAGCCTATAGTTTCCGTTCTTTACTTTCTCTACACTTCCTTATCTATTCTTGTTTCCTGTGTGCTGTAGTTAATAGTAGTAGCCACTATATAGCCCTTTACATGACTTCTTTTTGAAATGGTAGATTTTGTTTTACATTAATGTGCAAATGACACTACTAATTTTCAATTTACTTTTCCGGTGTCTCAATCTTGATTTTCTTCCATACTACTGCTACAATAGAAGTTGGGCAAACCAAATCTACGCGTGATTAAAGGTAAACTAAAGCAAAGTCAGAGTATTTCCGAAATTCAAACGGGGCGTAAATGTGTGCGTATTCAATTTTCCTAATTATTCCTGTACTTAAGGGGTGATAAATGCTTAGGGAAGTAAGGTTGCTTTTTCCAGTATGCGGTTCGGGCTAAGTTTGTATGTAAGTACTAAAGGCAGATCAGTAGGGTCGCTGGATTTTTTGTTTGTTTTTTATTCATCACAGTAAATAATACTATCCCGACTTGTTACATTATCAGCAAACGATTTCTTGCGATTATAAGTTTATTTCGGGTCTATTTACTACTCTGCTGAATGAATGTACTAAAAAAATCAGCGTTACGCTACGTGCCTTTCCATTCATGGGTATGTCTTCTACAAATATTTGAATAGATTTACTTATTAAAATTCCTTTGCCTAATTAATTTTAGGATCAAGTTCGTTTGTTCCGACATAACATGTTGTTGTATCTTTGCAGTTATGGGTACTGTAAATAGTAGTTGCGATTTTGTAATAGTGAGGGACCTACAGCTTGTTTTAGATCCGTCGGTTTCGGTGACTGGTGCAGATTCGTTGGTGCTTTTATTGTTGAATGCTTATATCGTAGGAATTTTCTGTAGTTCTCAAGTTTTCATTCTTGACGTAGCATAGTAAGTGCTTGTGTGCATTTTTAAGGGATAGTTTATTACGTCTCCTCCGTTGCGTTGCAGTATAGTGTCGAAATTATTACACTCCCGTTTTTATTCTCCTAAATTGTCAACATCCTACAGTTATGGTTCCTTTAATGGCCAATGTCTCAATTTAATTAACACTTCCCGCTTTCTATTACAACCTACCTGTATATTTTCTGTTTGAAAATAATAACCGTCTGCTTTTATTTCGAATTCATTTACACTTGCGTAAGCGGATGTACAATGAATTCAAATCTAATAAATAATATATATTAACTCCTTTTTATGTGTTTTTTATTTTAAAATGTGTAACACAACTTTAATACCTGCTTGGATTTAGTATTTAGTTAACTCATTAATTTAATACGGGTATATAATTCAAACTTTTAAAACTATTTTATACATCAACATGTTAAACTAAAATGAATTTTCTTGGCTTATTGGGGAATTTTACAGGGTGCTTCGGCGAGAAAGTAGGAAAAGACGACTAGAGTTGGAACGATATTTTTAAATGGAAAAAGTCGTTGGGAAAAAGTATTCTTCTAACTTATAACATCTATCACTGCTTATACTCAGTGAAAATGTCTTCTTGTTCTTCTCTCTGCTCCTTCGCTCGTTTATCCGAAACTACAGGGCGACGTACATACTTCTGTGGGGTGTTTCCTTTTCTGAGCAAAAAATAACTTTATTTTCTATTTTACTCTGTATTTGAGGCAATTACCGTTACAGGTAACAGTGACAGTTTGAATTAATTATTTATTTCTCTTTTCTCTTTCTCTCTATTCCACTGTGTCTCAAAATATATGTTCTTTAGGGCGCTAGTAGCTGACCTCTGTATAAATTTTCAAACTCTATTTGCAGTTCAAATAATTATATTACCTATTGTATGGTTTTTACTTACATGCTTGTTCTCCTCATTATTTCCGGTATACTTATGTACTTATATATCGTACAATATATGTATCTTTTATCTCGTCGTACCACATTTTATTTTTTGATGAGTTAATATTTCGGTATGCAAAAAGACAGCAGACTTTGAGATTTCAAGTCGACAATGAAAGGAGGAGACAGAAAGTGTGTACACTCTACATGCATCAGCAGAACTATCTACAGGAAAAACTTACAGAATCAATAACACCACCAACATCAACGTCAAGACAGAAAGTCCTGGAAAGTACTTACAGATAATTGCGGGGAGCGCGTGAGGAAGTGAAGATGATTTATCTACTCTACCATAAGGACGATTTTTACTTTTTTTTTGTTGTAATTTAATCTAAAATTAATTTCCATATATGTAGTACCTAGCTAAGAAAAGAAAAACGTTAGTGTTAAATAATTGCGGACTAAAATATAATTATTATTAATATATTATACTATAATTATATAGTTACTACAGCCTATAGGCAGACGGATTTACGGACTGAAACGAAACACTGTAACATGAAAATAGTTAATTTCTGCAATAAATGTGTAGGGTCCCAAAAAATAATAGATATTTAGTTCATACCTACCTACCTGCATATTATATAAATATGTAATATTATTATATTTATTGTGAAATCCGTAGCACAAAATATCCATCTATCATCTTTATCTATTGTACCATTTATTTACCATTTTATCATGTTCTATATAACTACCTAACTACATACTGTCATGTAAGTTTTCGTCTTGTGTAAAAATCGAAATCGAGTTCCCACAAGAACGGATTAATTATTCCTCAATGATATACATCACAATATAGCGCTAGCTACGGAGTATATACCTTACTTATAATTAATAATTACCTATATGCAAATCCATACACGAATACAAATAACGGTCTATGTTGAATACCTACCTATTAGAATTATTATGCATACACAACTTTGGATTGTATCAAATGAAGACGGAAGGTTTTTACATATTTAATCGATTCCTTTATTACCTCAAAGGTTATAGTTGGGAGCTGTCTGTAAGCATCAGCTAAGTTATATTATTATGCCATACTGTTTAGCTAAACTAAAGAGAAGGTAAAAGTACTAAAACGAAGGGAAGAGTGGGAAAGATTTCTATATAATTATGAATATAATTGCACAAACGGGCTTGAGACGGAAGGATTACATAAATATATAATCTTGCACTCTACCGTTGCCAGTTGCATTGTAACAATACTATAAAAACAATTAAAGGAGTTGTTGCTTCACTCCACTATTGTTTCTTTCCACCATACATATGTGTACGTAGGTATTGGCGTTCTTTCGGGGATTGAAAATTAAAAATTCAATTTTTGTTAGTCAATATGTACGATACATCTGATTACTTAAGTAGGCGATTGATATTTAAAATATTTCAAATGATTAAAAATAAATTATTATTACCGTCGCTGTAACCGTAAGAGAAAAAAAAGTTATAGTGTCGATATCGATATCGGCTTTCAAAAATATATGTAAATAATTGAAAATACTACCTTACATGATGATAGTGTCACAATTGCTATATAAATAAATAATCAATTATTGCATTAACTGCAAGAATCGGACTGTACATAACATTAGATGTGCATACATAGAGAAATATACTATTATCATTATCCTTGTATTACGGAAGTAATCAAAGCTGAATCGAAGATGAAGAAAAAATTGAATAAGTTATTATAATCTAATCAATGTATAAAAAAACAAGAAAAAAGCCAAAGCCTTAATGAATAAGGTTTACAATTTACTTACAACATACACATTTGAATTATTAGCTAGATAATTTGAAAAGTAAAGTAAAATAGAGCGTTATCAAATGTAAATTTAAAAAATATTAAAAAACAATTTAGAGGAAATGATGGGCGAAATATTTTGGACTGTTTATTGAATCGGAGGGGATGCGAGACTATTGAAATGGTGTACCGTGTAAACCGTAGTAGACTGTAGACAATTAATTGAGAAACCTTAAACCATATTAAACCTACCTATATACTTATATACCATTTGCGTTATATTCAAGCCCATAAAACCCGTACTCTAATTATTATGATTATGATTGATGATTATGCAATATCAATATCGTATTGGTGCTTCACTTTGTAATGTTATCATTGATTACTTTTTGTGTAGAATTTTCGGGTTTATTAGAAAGAAGAAGAAAAAAAACAAGTAAAAATAATACTGGAATAATTTTTAGCTACGTATACCTCATATTAATTAGTACCTACTTATATTATATTGTATTATTTACTACATTGTTATTAAATATGCATTTTTGTTTTTATGTATTTTAATTTAATACAAGGTGTAGCTAAGAAAATATTTGCTGCTTTCTGTTCAAGAGTAATACATAATATTAGTAAATAAAATAAATAGTAAGTTATTATATTAATTATTATTACCTATATTTATTATTTGTACTTATGTGCATTACATCATCACAAAGCTACTCTCAATAAAAATCCTATTGCATCTAATTTTCGAAAATCCTGTCAGAAGCTATGCAAGCTGGGGAAAGAGCTTGCATTTCGTTTTTTTCTGGCACTCATACTTTTGTAGCGTAGTATGCAATTTTATTAGTAATAGTAATGAGGTACCTACTTTTATAAGCTCGCACCAATTCAGTGCGAATTTGGTACCTGTATAGCTATTTGCCTGGATTAGGTTTGGTCTAAACCAATGCGTCAGGCTGATACTGACTTAAAATTCAGTTAAAGCTGATATGCTTCATTATAATTATCAGTGGCACTTGGCAGTACTTAGGTAAAAAGTATCTTGGTCTGATTTGAATTGAATTGAAAGCACATCTGAAGATAAGGAAAGCACCTAATAATAAATTTTATTTTTTACAAATACAATCCACGCACAATTGGTCATTAATTCATGTGGGTGTTAAACAGCATAATTGCAAATGAAAATGCAATTGTTCATATTACTTACGTAAGTGCACGCGTGTTAAACCGGTGGGTGAGTGACACCTAATCTGTATGCATAGAGCATTTCTATACATTCTTAGTTAAGTGCATCATAAGCGTTAAAGTTATGTGTCACTTTCCAACCATCATCGTAATATTATCTCACTTTTTAATTCCAGTTTGTGCAAAATAAAAGAAATGTGCTCGGAGCGCGATCTCCAATAGAATTTTTTTTCCGTTTTATTTAAATTAGGAATGTGTATTGAAATCAGATCAAGTTTACGTAAGTAAGTACAATATTGTTCGATTATGTACGAAATACCTGCACGAAGTTCTAAAAATAATTGACAGTTGTGAATAAATAATTTGACACCCACTCAATTTAAAGGCCATCTACAAGGGCTGAGGTCCAAATCAACATCATCACGTCCTTTGTTTTACAGTCATCCTAAGAATGACATCAGTAAGTTTTATTAAAATAAATAATACAATTTGCGAGCATTACTAATGGCGGAATTTTATTCCGGTGCAGTGGGGGTGTCAATTGGGAAAAGTGACGTGTAGGTCATTACCGTAAAACTTCGAATAATTCCCTCGCTCTAATAATTCCATCTCTCGAATAATTCCCCTGTGAACTGACAGATTTTGCAAATAGTATATCTTCTAATTGAGCCCGGTCTCCAATAGAGCCCGGGTCTCCAATAGAGCCCGGGCCTGTGCCTAAGTTACGCAGAGCCCGGTCTCCAATACAGCCCGGTCTGAGCCCAAGTTTTACTTAGAGCCCGGGTCTCCAATAGAGCCCGGGTCTCTAATACAGCCCGGGTCCGAACCCAAGTTTTACTTGGAGCCAAGTGGGCTTTATTAGAAGTTATACGGTAATTCCCTCTCTCGAATAACTCCCTCTTCAAATACATTAACATATGAATCCATCCCTATAGCTTGTAAGAATAATTCCCTCTCTCGAATAACTCCCTCCCTCGATTTGTTCCCTCCCCGGAATACCGATTTTGCAAATAACTCCCTAGGGAATTAATAGAAGTTTTACGGTGTATTAGAAATGGCTATAGTCATTCACTGTATAAAATTTCAAAAATGCAAATTGTGGTCTGTGTTTCTGCGTTAAAAAAGCAACTATTTTTACCAACTCGACACTTCGGCAGGTAGTTAGCTTTATATTCATGATTTCATGAAATAAAAGTCTCCTCTATTATTAAAAATGCGATGTATTTAGGTAAGTTAAGTACTTAGCGAAGTAAGTACTTCTTTGGTGCGGTTTTTTCAGTATGTTCCTTTTACAAATACATTTACATATGTTTTTAGTAAGTAAGAATGTGTCAGCCTCTATTTAGAAGGTATTTACTTCCCTAACCGTAAACATTTAGTGAATGTTTTTTTTTCACACAAAAACATGTGTCACTATACCTAATATATAGTTAATCTATAATAATGGTAATGGTTCGTGGTGCCACATGACAGGGATCCATTACAAAGATACTTTTAATGAAATGTTAATTTGTATTTTGCAAATTGACAATCTGTTCCTTTCAAGCAGTCGTTCCGATCAATTCAATAATGCTGGATTCAACTAAAATGCTTATTTGTCGGTTATATAGGTAGGCCCTGCTGATGTCTGTACCACCTCCTTTAACAAATGCTGTACAAGTTTTTTACTGTCATTTCGTTATAGCTTACTGCAGTGCGTATGGAATTTAAAATCAGTTAAAAAATGTAAGGATTATACACAAAATATTGAATAGTTATGCGTATGCCTATCCAGCGTTGTTTGATCAAGTGATATTCAACATTGGCAGCTGGAATAAACTAGTTACTTACTTACATACAGATTGTAGAATACATCAATCAAACAATCAAACAATACTGAATCTGAATCTGTACTTTGTGTAATAGGGGAAATGAGAGATGGGTAATAGGAAACTTTCCTTCAAGGACAATGTGCCTATTCGAATCTAGTTGTCTACTTAAAGTAAAGTTTAAAGGACATGCTGAGGCAATTTTTGATATAATTACAATATCCAAAGACCTTACTGCAACGCTTCATCTTTCTTTTACATGCATACGATAAAGAGCTACTACTATTAAATGTGACATGTGATCTTGTGCTAGTATTTGTTCAATAAATCTTATTTTGTGTTCAACTGTACTTACTGGGACGCACACGTATTTACTAATTTATTAATAACTACTATATAAATACTACTTTATAAATACTGTACACATTTTACTGATGCTAAAAATACTGACTGTCTAGTAAGTCACTTACCATATCCTTTTTTTTCTTCTTTTTACTAACAATTTTAGTAATAATTTATCTTCACATAGTAAGTACATTAAGTATATGCGTCATTAACGTGTAAAAAATTTTATTGTTAAATCTAAAAGAGCTTTACTTCCGTATGAAGTACGAACAAATAAGTACTCAAGATTTTAAATCGAGTGCATCTAGTTTATTTTTTAATTTCTGGAATTTTTGGTAATTCCAAATTCCAAAATTTGTTGTAGCTCCATTTCGCAGCTTGTTTTGCTTATTTTGCTGAGCAATTTGCAAGCTATATATATATATATATATTTGCTAAGCATTTTGCTCCAAATCTTTACATATTATTCAAGAAAGTGATCTGCCACTGCACTGCATTGAAGTTTTGAATTTACAAGGCGGCACACTTCAGGTAGTACTAGTATGTATTCTCTAGTCTCCGAAGACTCCGAACTAAACCCGAATTACCCGAAGAAAGATAGAACAGAAATTATATAGATTCTATTTTTAAAGAAAGTTTTGGTCCAGTAGGAAAGGACATAGGACAGAAGCCACTATAGGTTAGACTATTAGACACGTGGTAAATTTTAGGATTGTAGATTATTTAGAATTTATAGAATGAATTGTGTACCTGTAACTGTGCATCTGTCGATAGTCAAGTCAAGCCATGTGTTTGAGAAATGTGATATGTGAGGACAGTTAACAAAATAAATATGTAGGTCAGGTCGTTAGGTAGTCGATCGTGTTTAAAAAAGTACCATGCAAACTCCAGCTTTAAACAGCTATAGTCGAATAGCTTTAAAATATATCTAGTTAATAGCATTTTTTTATACGGTTATAAGGCGTTAGTAATTATTAATATTAATTTAAAAGTTGAAATGTGACCAAATAATTATGTGTTTTACATCGAGTCATTTGAATTTTCAAAACTACTGACTCCGAAGAATCCAAAGTCCCGGAAACCACCTCATCTTCCGTCAGGGCTTAATCACACTTACAACTACGGAGCTGTAGAAATGGTGGAGGCGGATGAATCTTCGGACTCTGAATCTGGAACCGGACCCGGTTTAGGTTTAGGCCATGAAATTAAAAAAGGCTTTCTACCCGGTCGGAGCCATCAGAGCTTAAAAACAATCAGCACAACCAGTACAAGTATTGAACTCCATGACATAGATGACAAGTTCGATGCAAATGAAAAATTGGGTTTTGATATCAAATTTCTAAGAAGGTTTTGGAATATCCATGGATTACTTTTTGTACGAGTTGGATCCTTATCTTCCGTCCTTTTTGCTACGGTGGTTTTAGTCACTCTTTTACGTAAGGACAGACCTGACCAAGATTTAATTTTAATACTAATTTTTTTGAAATTAATAAAACGATTAAAACATCCGTTTACACCCATTTTTACAGAGGAGTACGTTGTTTATCAAGTGGGGCTTGTTCCGAGCAAATATTACAAAGTTTTAGGTGATAAAGATTTGGATGGCTTTTGGAAGGTCACGCTGGCCTCACTTGGGATTATTGTAGCTATTTCTATTGTAAGTCGAGATTGTGTGGAGTTTTGATCAATGAATTATCTAAAGGAACAAGGAACAGCGAATGGACTAACTCTTCTAGTCAATCTAACCTTTTATTTATCAACCTTTGACCTTACAGGTTAAAAGTACCAAGCAGTACTTATTGAAGCTTTTAACCGTTACGTGGAGACAGGTTCTATGTAAGGCTGTACATGAATCGTACTTTTCTGAGATTAATTACTACCGGCTGAATACTCTGGATAAGAAGATTGATAATCCGTGAGTTGTATTATTTTATTTGAAAAGACCATTATTCATCATTCAGAATTTCAGAAGGTTCCAAGTCTGTCCGTGTCAAATGAACTAAACATGATGGCCATTGAACTGTCAACTGTTTATTTCAGGGATCAGCGAATGACTCAAGATGTAGACAAATTAACATCAACTTACTGTGAAATACTTCCACGTATTATTGTTTTCCCTGTAATTTGTGGTTACTACACGTACAAAGGATTTATCAGGTCAGTTATCGGTGCTGGGAATTTGGAAACTGTCGTGGAATGACCCTACGATATTACGACGGTTATCCATCGCAATAATCATAAACACGCAGTTTTATTAACGAACAACCTTTTTTTGAAAAACCGATCTGGAAACGATAGAAAACTTCATGCTTCTTCTTATTTAATAGTACAGGTTGGCAAGGTCCTTTAGCCTGCTTTGGATTTTTTTTAATTGGAACAGTTTTTAATAAACTCATTATGGGACCGATTGTAGCGTTGGTTGCTGACCAAGAAAAATGTGAAGGAGACTTCAGGTAGGTACGCCGGGTACTGAAATTAGCTTCCATGCTTTACAATTTACAATAACATGATCATGAAATGGGGTTTAATATTATTATATAATTTATAATAAATTATTATTTATAACTTTTCAGGTTCATTCACATGCAAATCAGAGTAAACTCCGAAGCAATAGCATTCCATGATGCCTCATCTGTAGTGAGCGAACAGGCCGATGCAAATTTGCTAAAATTAGCCAAAGCTCAGCACAGACTTTATTTTCGTCAGTTCTTTTTAAATATTTCAATCAATTTGTTCGACTACTTGGGAAGTATTGTCAGTTATCTTATAATTGCTCTCCCAATACTAAGTGGTGTCTACGATGACTATTCGCCTTCAGACATTTCATCGTTAATTAGTAAGGTAAGTAGCTCACAAACTGTCCTAATTTCGAGAAATTGAATACTCAGACTGACTTTACTTGTGAGGTAGTATTAACTTGGGTAGGTACTTTGATTGCATATATTTGTATGTGTTAATTGGATCTAACTTTTGGTTTCAGAATACATTTATCTCAATGTATCTAATATACCAGTTTAGTCAACTGGTCGATATTTCGGTCAAAGTCACAGACGTGGCCGGGGTCACTCATCGTATTGCTCAATTATTGGAAAGAATAAAATATCTTCGCCAGTATTGGAACCGTCAGTTTTCACCGGATTCTTCGTCGGATTCTTTTGACCACTTTGGTGAGTACGAGGAATTGATTCGTCGAAGAAAAGGGCGTGACGAAAGTCCTTATTCTGAGTCGACTGAACCCATCATCCCCCCAGCGACCATACCAGCATGGACACTGGAGAATGTTACTTTTACCGCTCCGTTTCGTCAGAAGCTTCTCGTAAAAGGTGAATTTATATCATTTATTTAAACGACGATGTCCAATCAAATAGTATAGGTACCTAATTACGTAATCTGAATAGGAAATTGCAGTGAATTATTATGAAGTTGTTAATTGTTCTTATAGATCTAACAATGAAAATTTCTGCCGGTGAGTCGGTTCTGATTGTGGGTAGAAGTTCTGCAGGGAAATCTAGTCTTTTAAGAATTCTTCGGGGACTCTGGCCTCACTGCGGTGGTAAATTAACTCGTTTCCATCCTCCAGGGGCTCAAGGGGTTTTTTGTGTGCCTCAAAAACCATTTTTAACTTCTGGAACACTCCGCGAACAGCTGGCATTCCCGTGTAAGCCTAAAGAAGAAAGCCTTGCTGTGTTAGAAGATGATCTTATTATTCTAAAGTATTTGAAGTTACTAAAGCTGAAGCCACTTTTGGAACGAATTGGCGGCCTTGATGTTCCGGTGTCTTGGAGCCTGTAAGTATTTGTTTTAGTATGCAGCACCTTTGAAATAATTTCTACATATACGTTTAGGTTTGGTGTATTTACAACTGTGTTTCTTTTGCAGGTACGAAAGCTTATCTCCCGGTGAGATGCAACGAATTTATTTTACGCGTGTATTTCTTCATCGTCCTTTAATTGTACTTCTTGATGAAGCGACAAGCGCACTACCCCTCGAGATGGAAGAAACTGTGTACAGAGAATGTGAACGTCTTGGAATTACAAGGATTAGCGTGGGCCATAGAGACTCTCTGAAGAGGTACCACGACATTCTGTTAACTCTGAGCCTGTCAGGCGAGTGGAAATTAGAAAAAATTGACAAGCAAAACCTTCCATTATAGTTACTGGATCGAATTACTAGTTACCTACTAAGACACTCAACACTACTGTATCTGTAAAACTAAAGAGCTTTAATGAGCACAGCAAATGTGAATGATCAATTATAGAATTAGTCTCGAAGTTTTTAGGAATTGATGTTGAAGAATAAAATATTCACTTGTTTTTAATCATTGATAATAATATTCTTACAAAAGATTCATCCTGTACGACGTAATGACGCCAAAACTTTATTTTTTTTTAACTTGTTTATCACCACCACACTATCGTGAACAATGGTAAAGGAAATCGATCGAAAACAAAACAATAAATTAACATTCACAGCCTATAGATGCAGGCCTTGACTTGCAGTTCTTCAATAACTTTATCTTGATACATACCTATTATTATATTATTATTTATACAGCGCAAGTTTTGGTAGCAATGCAATCTAATATTTTCGTACTTAGTGAAGGATTGTTTTTAGAAGCATTTCTTAAATCACAACATAAAAAAAAATTACCTGCTTAACAACTTACAAAATAATTACAGAAAAAAAATATTAAACAATTTACTGAACAGCAAAATCAGATTAAACAAATATTACATTACTATCTTTAAAACCCGACCCGTCCTGCTGAAATAAAACCGAAGCTGTAACAACTATTGGTGAATGTGCATTTAACCGATTATCGATCGAAAACAAAACAATAAATTAACATTCACAGCCTATAGATGCAGGCCTTACCGATACAGTTAAGGACTACGGTGCCAACGAATTGCACTAATGAATCGTTCCTTCTTGTAGCTAGAAGTTGATTCTGTTATAACTTATTCAGTAGGTAGTATGATGAATCGTCACAAATCATAACCCCGCGATAATCCATCGGTTTGTAACTTAAAATTAAACAATCAGTGTTAAACAGGCTACAGAACAGTATAAGAACTTCGTCGTGTCATCACACCCTATCATTCGTTTAACAATCTTTCTATCAAGAAAAAGATAGAAGCACTGTGGTAATATGATTTTTTGTAGATTTATCAGAAGCTAAATTTTTCATTATGTAATTTTGAGAAAGTCATAATTTGTGAAAAACTACTGCTAGATAGATATTAGGGTATTAGAGACTACAAGAAGAATAATGGACTCACGGTTTACAGTTATTTAGTTACACGGAACTGATGGGACCTTAATGTCTTGCTTCTTCGTTGGATTAAATTAAATCACAAATTTCCAAATATTTTGTTATATTTCAGTAAAAACTGAAGCTAGATTAAAAATTTTAGCCGATGAAACTCACAAGGCCAACAAAATATAAAAAAATTACTCGTACCAAAATGTGTTTGGAAAAGTTTAAAAAGACCCATCGTCCCTGTCTCACTTTTTGTTGCCGCCATTCAACTATTTATCGTCATAATTTACTTGAACTTGTTTGGACTGTGTTGTACATGCAAGACAATAATTTTAGTTTTAAACAAATTCCCACATCACAAGTATGAGTGTAATGCAAAAGTGTACTACACCAGAAATTGTTTTGGTTAGATTTCTTAATTTGGCGTTGGAACATAAAATTTGAATAACTGATACAACCATTAAGTAAGGGAATAATCTAATTGGACATGAAGCTGCCTTATACCGACGGCAGAGAAGATGTTATGAGTCTGTGATACAATATAACGCGGATCAGCATTTTTAGCAACTTCTAATTTTAAAGCACCAACATAAACATCTGAGCAAAGCGTCCAAAAATGTGGCTCCTGCACGCTGAAAACTCCTTCTAACTGCATAACTTTCTGGTAACATCCATGAAGAACACCATCAAGTTCACGTGGTTGTCTTTGCATTAGCACCAACACTGATCCTGCAATGATAAACATAATAAATAAGTTTACAAATCTCAATCTCAAACGAACCAAAACGTGCAATTACCAGAGTTATCGAATACAATACTCTTGTACCCACTAATGGCAAGATATGATTCAATGTTCTAAACAGCTATTGCACAACTTAAATCTGTTACCCTCGCCAAAATCAAATATGCACATTATAAACAGTTTTTCAATGACGCTCTGAACTGACAAACAAATGCTGATTAATTAAGGTGTTTGAAATACAATAATAACAAAACTAGGCAAGCAGTTTTCCAACGGAGCTAGCTTGCTTACTCAGCTGAATTAATAAACAGAAGAGAATAATCACTAACCTTTTATGAGAGACAGAACACTGAGAGAAATGAGGACAGCAATGAAAATGGAGCATATAGGATCAGCAATCATCCAACCAAAGGCCCACATCAGAATAGCAGATATAATGACTCCAACGGAGCCAAGAGTATCCGCTAAAATGTGCAGAAATACCCCTTCCATGATCTGGGAATTTTTCCCTTGTAGCGCATTGTTGTTTTCACCGTGGTGATGGTCATGACCGTACTGATCGTTGTGGGAATGTCCCTATAAATGATAAAATTGAAAGTCAAGTAGGTAATTAAATACATTATACAATCAAAATTACAAAATATTATGACGGCAGCAGAGATATTTAAAGATGCTCCGAACAGCATGTCATAATTTTCACAATTTACAGATTTAACATTTCCATAAGAACTTACATGATCATGAGAGTTGTGACTGTGACCGTGACCTCCTCCTCCATGAGAATGCCCGTGGCCTCCACCCCCATGCGAGTGACCATGGCCGTGTTGGAATGCATAAATACCGACGAGGTTCACCAGGAACCCCAAAACTGAGACAACGAATAAACGCTCGTGCTTTACTTCCGGCGGCTCCATTAGTCTTTCCACGGCCTCGGAAAAAATAAAGAACGCAATGAACAGTAAAAAGAGCCCATTGACGAAACCGGCCAAAACTTCCGCTCGTACATAGCCATATGAAAACTTGTCATTAGCTTTCCACTTGGTTATAATCTGTAAATTTGACACATCAAACAAGAGCATTATTAGACACTTGATAATGAAAGGAAACAAGTCGTAAGTTACTGTAAATTATATTCTAAAATTTAGCATAAATTATTCCTCGTACCGATGCTACTAGACCAGCCAAAAGTCCTGTACAGTCGAAGAACATATGAAATGAATCTGAGATCAGTCCCAAGCTGTTGGTCCATAGTCCATACGACAATTCCACGAATGCAAACGATAAATTTAGCAAGAGAAAGAGGAACAAATTTCTAGAATTTTTATCCGATAAAATGAGTCTTAGCCACGCCGAAATTTTATTATGAAGTCGATTAGGTGGTAGGGATCTATTTGATGAATCTTTCGTGTGTAGAGGAAGCATAATAATAGTAATCCGTGAGGGAAGTTGATTTCCTCAAAAATTCAAAATTATTTTATCCTTTAAATCACCGACTTGATTTTCACTCCGTATACTCACAGATCCACTGATGACTGATGGTGATGAGCTGTGATCTCGGATTTTAATTACGAACACTAATTTATTCTTCAACAACAGATTCAGAAGCAGCTGCTGCTCTCATAAAGAAGACGAACCACGAACCACCGGCATCACTCCGATTGGAAGAAATTAAATCCTACAACCTGGAATCTTGAATCTGGAACACAAACTCCCAATTCGGGGTTTGTAGTTTTGGAACTTTTGTACAGTGGACTGAGAGACACGACTGTGTGTGTACTGACTTGACTGGCTGGCTTACAGCACTAGCAGATCGCAGAAATACACGTTTATCACTTTACGTCGACGTCATTAGTGGTTTATAGCAGTCGGACGGGTCAGAATCAGAACTCAGAAGAACCGAAAAATTTTTGATTCATTACCATGGATTACATAGAAATGAAAGATGGCTATTAAATAATGAATCCTTATCTGTCTAAAACTGCAGACGATCTATTCCATCTTCCGTTTCCGTTACTTTTATAATTTACAATAATTCCTACAAAAACTGAATAGCAAAAATTAAGAACGGGAGGAAAGACCGACTGACAGCTTGAATCTGCTAGCATGTAGGATTTGGTACATTTAACTACACCTGTACTCTCTGTACTGTACAGTGCTCAAGTCGAACTAATAAAAAGAAGAAGAGCAGTTCAGTTCAACTATAAAGATGAGGGGCTTTTCAGAACTGACGTCAGAGATATATCTGGTGTTTTTGAAATGGGCAATTACTGTATTTTAATAAGATTTACATTTTTCTCAAAATATTCATAATAATTACATCTTTGTTGTTTCAATAATTGTTTCAAAATATTTACTTAAATAGCATCAAACCATTTTGTACTATTATGCTTATGTTTATGTTTTTTTCAAAATTTAATAGTGTGCTAGGTTTTGAATTTCATCAGAATGTTAATATCGCATCTTAAATTACTTAAGTAGATACATTTTTTCAATACGCTAGCTGATACATCACACCATTTTTGTAGCTTTTACAAACCTAATACATAATTATCATGTCAGCATCATGTTTTAAAAGGCTATTTTTCAAAAATATCAATTTGTAAAAAAAACTATTTTTTAAAAATAGCACTTGTTAAAGAAGTCAGTTTTCCAAAATTTCACTTTTCAAAACAAATTATTTTTAAAAAACACTTTTTAATCATTGAAAGTGTAACTTTTATATTATATATCTTGTTTCTTTTCAAAAACATGTCGGCTGTATCCTATTTTCTTATAAAATATTTGGAATGTGATCAAAAAACCGTTTCCGGTTTGGCATATTTTCAAAATATTTATAATTATATCATATTTTCCATGCTTAATAATATTTTTTGTATATTATCCTATACAATTCCAGGTTTTCCTTTCAGACATACCTGTATTTTGTGTTTACCTATTTAGAACGTTTAATATTATATTAATTTTGCTTGTTCTTTGCGGAAGTATAATTTTTTATAGTTTTTCAAAAGCCTTATACTGTTTGGTATGGTTTGAATTGTTTTAAAAATATATATCATTTTTGCCTATACAAGTAAGAAACCGTTATGATATGATTATATACAACTTTATTAGCAAACAAATACCTAAAATGCAAACGAACGTTTTCCCTGCGCCTTTCCAAAAGATTCAAGCCTAATCTGTTCAACCTTCAACGTCACATTTGCAGGGTTCCGGCTACGATGGCTCAAGGGCCTTTTATCCTATACTGCATACGCCAAGATATACATCCTGACACACATCACATCACACACAAGTTTGTTGTGTTTTCAGAGTGTGTTGGACCAGAAGGCCAGAAGGTCCATTTTTTCCCAGTTTTAAGCATCCGTCATAGGAAGACGAGAGCAGACGCTTAAAAGCATCTTCAGAGAGTTGTTCGTTCAATATTTCATTTCTCCCATTACAACATGTATCATTCTTTCCCCCTTCTTCTTAAATTGAGCGAGTCAGTCCAAAGTAAAGATCTGTCAACAATCCCTCTTTAATTACCATCATCCCAAGTAAAGAAAAAGGATCTTAATTGTAGAGAAATTAGTTTAAAATAATATTTTTATAATTGGATTTGTGTAGTTTCGTATTTATTTTGAGGAGCGTACGTACCGTGGGATGCTAAATTTCGCTCCGTTACGTGTAGAATCTGAAGGTGAAGGCGGAGGTGGCAAATGCAAACATAGGATTTTTTGAACCTTCGCGTTCCGAATGCCATCATGGCTGGTAGGTGTGGTTTACCTTTTATTTTGACTCATTATTTTTTTGTAGACGTATCCATCTATCTCCGATGGGCATAAAGATATCGGCCAAAGTAATCGGCCAATGTTATCGGCCAAAGTATGAAATTATCGGCCAAAGTCATC
>JAQFZC010001572.1:0-28952 GCA_034695205.1 Dicyrtoma fusca | reverse complement strand
GTACCAATGTACTTACCTCCATGCACTGAAATAAGAAATCCAGATACAGACATATTATTCCATTACATTGGAGGACTGTTGAAATAAAATTTTTGAGCTTTATTTTTTTTTTGATTTGAGTTTCCAGCTGTGGAGTGATAGCACATATTTCAATGTGTCATTTATAACTGTGGTCAAATTGGGGGGCGTACTTTTTCACTGTTTTTCTTGTTACTCTCTTTTTCTTGTACCTCGGATCTTTCTCTTCTCTGCTACAGTATGCTATCTATACCTGTCTTATAGGTAGGTATATAGGTAGGTACTTCCAACCTTTTACTTAAGGCCTAACAGACTATGTAAAATAAAACTCACCTTGAACTCGTTCCTTCTTCGCTGGACTTTTTTTCGTCACGGTAATAACATAATAGCGTCGAACATCCATTTAGTTCATAAAGTGTCAGTCGGGGTCAATTTTGCACACAGAAAATTCATCGCAGAGGTACCTAGATAGGTAATCATATACCTACTTGAAGAAACAATGAGCAGCTTCCAAGTGGGACGGGAAATTGTTGTAAAAATCTATTATAGAGCTCTCAATTTACATAATACATAAGCACTACACATGTACAACTTAATATTTATTTACTTGAGCGACGCAGGCAGGCCGTAAACAGGAGTTTTAAAACGTAATATGTGTTAGGAATTTCTTTATGAAAAAAAAAACAGACAGAATCATAGGGCTGTGCAAACCAACTTGTTCATACTTGCACATTAAACTGGAATTGAATGCAAAAAAAAAAGTAAATGTAATTGTAGCAAAACTGTTAAATTAAAGCAGCTGTCAATTTATTATGAAGCAGTAGACGTCTAAAATGACTAGACAAAGAGTTGTGGGATGTAAAAACGAATCTTGAAAGATTCGAGAGAGACGGCTGCCCCGTTGACGCTCGTTTGTGGAAGTTGTGCTTTCGGATCTGTAGATGGTGCATTCGTCGAACTGGATGAGGATCGCAGAATAAATTGAGGGCCCTCTTTCTCCTTTCTAAGCCTCCTCCGTCCACCGTTGGCTCAAGTTTAGGATTCTAGAGATCCAGTCAAATTGAATCACACTATCTTGGTACTTGGTGTGTAGGCTGGAAACTGGAAACTGTTTACTTTATCAGTATCAGTACTTGAACTAATTGTATTTTAACCTTTTCGAAACGGTAATATACTTAGTTTTGAATGTTTTCGAAAAGGGCAATTTCCAGTTTTGAATGTTTTTTAAAATGGTAGGTAATTTCTAGTTTTGACCATTTTTAAAGTGCTATTTACTAGTTTTGACCGTTTTGAAAGTGCTATTTACTAGTTTTGACAATTTTGAAATAGTGTTATTTACTAGTTTTGACCGTTTTGAAATAGTGTTATTTACTCGTTTTGACCATTTTGAAATAGTGTTATTTACTATTTTTGAGCGTTTTGAAAAAGTGCTATTTACTAGTTTTGACCGTTTTGAAAGTCCTATTTACTAGTTTTGACCATTTTGAAATAGTGTTATTTACTATTTTTGAGCGTTTTGAAAAAGTGCTATTTACTAGTTTTGACCGTTTTGAAAGTCCTATTTACTAGTTTTGACCGTTTTGAAATAGTGTTATTTACTTACTAGTTTCGACGGTTTTTAAAACGTTTTAAACATTTTGTATAGCATTGTTTCCATGGTTTCCCAGTTCCTAATAGGTTAAATAACAGGACAGGACATGTACAATGTACCTGCATAAATTGAGGTAAGATACTTACTGATACTGCACAACAGAGAACATATGTAGCCTTCGATGATCGCGTTCGTTCGTTAGTTGTTGAGAGATAATTAATTATAATCTGGAGTCAAAAAGTGGACGTTGAGCGTTGAAATGATGAAGCAGACCAAAAGAGAATTTTAAGAATATTTTTGTGGTCCTAATAGACTTTAAATAAGAGACCAACAACTAACCTCAGGAGGTACACATATATTAGCATTAACCAAGAAAATATAATACATAGTAATGACAAGGGTAAAATTAAATAAGATGGAATAACATGGAATTTTCTAAATGTATAAATGTACTGTACAATTGCCCTCTCTCTCTCTCTCCTTCTCGACAAAAAGTAAGGTTTGGTTCAGAGGGTAAGGATAAGTTTCCAATTTCAATTCCATGGAGAATTTCACCTGGAATAAATTAATAAGTAGTTGAAAAATGTTGAGGGTGGTTAGAATAGTATTTTTCTATTAGTGTGCAATCACTGACTAGTGAGTCCGTAAGTACTTTATGTAGGTAAGTAGTAATACCCCCAGTCATATGTATGTATGTTCAAGCTCAAACGGGAAAACATTCCACGATGAAGTAAAAAGGGTTGTCTTTTGAATTTCTTCAAAGCCCTGTAATGATAATTTTGAGTGTAAGTTCGCTATAATTTCGATAAGGAGTGAGCACGCTAAGATTGTAGGGTTTGAAAAAATGTTATTTTTTCGTCTCTCTCGTTCTCTCCCTCAAAGTAATGTATGTTGTGGCTGTTATTTGTTGCTGTTGTTGTTTTGTTAGTTGGTGGTGGTGATGGTTGTATTATTGTGAGCTTTCGGGGCGACCGTCACGATAATAATGATGATGATGATGCAGATGAAATGAAGAGGAGAGAATAATTTATCAGAGACTCAAATCACAACTTCATCGCGTACACAAACCTAATGAAATAATGAATACCTAATGCAAATTACGAGACTCGGGTTCCAGAATGATCCTCCAACTCAGGATGAGTGTAATAGTATTTAATAATGCGTATTAGACTCAAAAATCCCTTTTTTACCCTTCTCATCATCATCATAATATTCTTTTTGATTTTGATTTCCTTTCCACTCCACATTGCATTGTACTGACACCACTGACACGTCTTCGACCTGGGCACTAAATCAATTTTTCCACCCATTTTCTACTACATTAGCAAAATCCATAGCCGAACATAAGCTGATAGAAAGCAAATGAGCCCTGGTCGTAAACCGACGGCACCTACTACCTTCTTTCCTTGTGCTTAAAGAACAAAAGAAGGACAGATTTTTGCACTATTTAATGAAAATTTGAACAAAAGACTAGTTAAAATTTTAAGTATTTCCTAGTACTTTAATTGCACTTAAGTGACCTAAGATTACGTAATTATTAATTCGGTTTGAGAACATTACACTATGAGTATTCGTTCACCACAGCAGCTAAATGTTTTACAGGAATTGTTGTTTATGTCTACGTATGTATGTATACAGTGCTAAAGTTTAATTTAATACTGAAATCAGAATGTACAGTCCTTCATTTCCAGGGATAAAGGGAGAAGCAAATGTGTATGGTACGAAGGTAGGATGGAAATGGAATAAGACTCGGGAAAAGTTTTTATGAAGCCGAATCGGGTTGAGTAGAAAAAAAAGAGAGAAAAAGCTGGCCGAGACATGCAACTTCTAATGAAAGCTAATTATATGCTTTAATTGCCCAGGTATGCCTCGTTTCTTTTGCCTTTGATTGCACACCTCTCCACCTCCTCCTCCTCCTCCTCCTCCTCACTTCTTTTTATTCTCTCTCTCTCTTCCTCTTCCTTCAGTCTTGGTTATTGAGTCTTGAGACTTGTGAGCCTTGCGTGTGTCTATCTATTCAAGAAATAGTTTCATCTGACGCATCTTTGTATCCGAGAGAAACCAAGGAACTAAGATCTCGAGCCTATGTAGGTGCTTCAAAGAAAGTCTCAAGAACCACAAGGTCTACAAGAGATCCCACAATTGAAGTACCTATTTGTAATCACAATGTTAGAATGTGTATAGGCATTGTATGCCTAAATTTATTCTATAATTATTGGTACGTCATAGTATGATGCTCATCTCCTTTCCCCCTCCACACACTCAAAGTAGAATGTGTGTAAACGTATATAATTGCGTTCATTACTTATATTTACAGGTATGTAGCAATACTCTATAAATTGTACAGATTGCTTTGAAGCCAACATAGAGACGTACTGCATAATATAACAGCGTTTAACTTGTACATAGATAGTTGGATGTTGATATGTGGCCGAAATACATGCACACGAATAGATGACATTTAAAAATTTACTAGATTTAAATTACTTCAGTTCAGAGTCAGAGATATGCAAGGTAATCTTACAACAGATCCCCCGCACGCCATATTTACGTCATAAAAAATTTCCAAGCTGGATGATTTCATGTAAGCTTCAATGCAGACGTAATTATTACATCCAAAAGTTGTCATTTACTTTTCTCAATCTTCCAAGGAAATAAAAAAAAATACACAAATATGAGTTGTATAGTACCCACATTAAATATAATATTAAAATGGCACAAAAACATTTCGTGCAAGTAATTCAGTCAAAAAAAAGAAAGAATGAATGACGACGGAATTATGTGGAGCAAGAATAATACAAATGTACTAAAGTTACATGAATTAATCAACCGTAAAAATAAATAACAATGTAAGTTTCAATAGAAGAAGAAGAAAAAAGAGTCGTACGTCTCATGGCAAGAACTTTTTATGACGTTGTAATTCTGTTTGCACTCATAAATTTCATGTTTTAAACAGTGAGTAGCGTCGGACGGAAAGGTTGGAAACCGCTCGGAAATGATAGGAGAGAGAGAGCGAGAGAGAGAAGAGAGAGAGACAGTGAGAGAGACAGAGATGAAAAAGAGAATAGTGAGGATAAAAAGTCAGATAGATCATCCATTGTGCCGTAAATCGGTTGTCGGTTCTTGGCCATTTCTGTTGATGGATGTTGTTTTTCCGAATGATTCATTATAGCTTGTCGCAAGGAGAGAAGTTTACAGAGTCCGCTAGTTTACATACGGTAAGAGGAGAAAAACTGGCAGGTCTCATTAATATGCAGATGTGGTGAAGATGACTTGTGTGATTTATGTCTCTTGACTCTGCCTCCGTCATATTTTATTCAATCACACATTTTAGCATTTAGCAAAATGACCAATAGTCTGTCATGTCAACTTGATGTGATGTGATGCTTGGATGCTCTACAGCGTCCATCAGTAACAATAAATTCCCCTTGTATCTTTCAGAACGGTCGCACTTACACAACAGACAAATTACAAATAGGAACTAACTAACATTCATATTATTTATTTTAGCATTGCTGTAGCTCAGGAATTACCTGACGTTGTTTGTACACTCCATCCGCAACCACGTTCAGAGAGCCTCTCTAAGTAAACTGTAGGTTGTTCCAAGAATTTTGAAGTACGTATATATGCATGCATACAATTTCACCTGTGTACTCTTCTTCCCTACTTAACCGCACTGGTGCTGGTAGGTACCCGATACGTGTAATTATGTGATATGTAATTGGTATCTCATGTTATTAGGCGTCCCTTGGAACAATGTACATAGTGATGAAGAAAAGAAGGTAGTGGAGAAGGGAAGAAAACAATTAGTTTAAAAAAACGACTCTATAGATTCCATTCACAAGCTGTATACGTGCAAGGTGTATCCAATTATATTGGCTATTAAAAGGTGAAAAATATGATATTTACTTGTTCAAGAACTACAGTATGTCTTACTGACAGTTTTGGAAAAGCGACCACATGCGTTATTGACGTTATTTTAAATTGATGTGGATGTGACGGTTTGCATTGTGCTTTCATTTTAAAAGCATGTAATTCATTAGCACTATCACTAAGTTTCGAAACATAAAAACAATACATTTTCTATTTTTTGGAAAACGTCGGTCATTCTTGCATCTTTCAAAACTGATGAGCAGAAGCATGTAAGTCAGTAAAATTCTTTGATACTGCAAGGAGTTTTATGTTTGAATGGGAAATTTTGGAAATTTGTTTCATGCTACTGTGTGCAATGCTTTTAAAAATGAATTCATTGTTATGCCGTACTTTTTTAACAAAATAATACCTTTAAACTGAATTCAGTCTAGTTACTTTTACCTGAACAGAATAACACTACTACAGCCAGTATGCCCAGATCAAAATGCTTGCAAAGCGATTTTTTTTAAAATCGGCTTGTCGGTACTAGGAACTTACAATTATGTATTCCGTTTTGAAAATCACAGCTGTATTAAAAAGTTGTTTGTTTAAAAACCCTCGCCTAGTGAGGCGAGGGGTACGATTTGTTCTGATGGCTGTGGACAAAATCTATGCGTAGAGTAAGCAGGAAAAGTTGTTTACAGGGAAAGCATTTTAGTCGGTTCAGAGTATAGGATAAGAATGGTCACGTTTTACAGGAATCTTTAGTTTAGAAAAAAGTAATTTGAGAAAAAAAAATTGCAGGATTTTATTATTGCTTGATTTTTTCTCCCGGAAACACATTTTTCCTTTCCCGTTTTACTTCTATGCATGCTATGAGTCTAGTCCCTTGGTTGAACAACGGAGCCATTTTTCTCCAACTCCAACCCATGCAATTAAGAAGTCAGATTGGCAAATAGCAGTGTGAATACACCTGCGGTGTACATTCCTATTACGTGTGGATTCGCTCAATGTATCTTACACAGCGAACGGGCCACTAATTCAAAATATCGGGAGATGATGACGCATTGAATTTGAATGGAGGATAAATGTGTGCATAACTTAAAGTTTGGTAGAATTGTGTGACGAATAGCGATACGGAAGAACGGTGATAAAATATGGTTTTCGTGCGTGTGACATCAGTAATCGTACCTTAAGGCTCAATGGAATTTTTTAATGATTACATAAGTGGATTTCCAGGCAGTAGTTCAGGTGTTGTTACTTCCTTACGTTGTTGCATTCACTTATTTCATGTAATGTCAACAGACTGGGAATCATGGTGGATTCTTGCTCTCTTCATTCACGTCTGCCACAATATTAATAAAGTTATGGAAATCCAGTGGATTTTATTTTTATAGAGTTTTTAAACATGTTGCATCCTTTGCCTCAATAAAGTCGAATCACTTCTTATGTTTTCCCGGAAAAATGGGTTGATGTACCATTAGCACCAGCAGTACTAACCAAATTACACGAAACTGAAAGGACAAAACTCACACTTGAAGTGAAAAGCCATTAAGGCAATTATCCTATAGAACGTCATGCATGAGTTGCTGCTATCCTTCAATACTATACAGTGAAACCGCTCTATAACGACACCTCTAGGGGAAGCATGTTTTACGACGGTATAGAGAGATGTCGTTATAAAGGGGGGTATTTAACATTAAAAAGATACGCGACTTCTATTTGCAATCCTGACGCTACAGGGAGAATGTCGTTATAAAGGATGTCGTTATAGAGTGATTTCACTGTAGCTGGTGGTATCGTATGTATATGGAGTTTAATAGGATCAAGAATTTTCGTCCAAATGTATACAAATTGACAGAAAGATGTACAAAATATAATTAAAGGACGGTAGACGGTATGCACGTACATAAAAAATTCCACGGGGGAAAGTTATTTCGTGTAATTTTTAATTTTCATCATCACATACACTTCACTGTCGTTTAAACTTATTGTTGTGTGAATACGTAGCTATAGTGTCTGTAATACGGTAGTAGTGGCCTGTCGCCTCCCATAATATACCGGAGACAATGTCCGTTTGGCTCCTTTTGTTCTCGCTGCAACTTCTTCCTTTTCAAAAGAAAGAAGAGCCGCCGTGGAGAGGCTCTTTGTAGCTGTCGCACTTCATCGGAGTGACTGGTGGATATGAGAGAAGAGTGGAGTCCAACAAAGTAATAGCCCACCCTACTAACGGGCAACTCAATACTTTATTTCACATTTACGCACTGTAGCCATTCTGGTCAATTATTTTTTCGAAAATTCGAAGCTTGTAAATAATTATTTCTGCGCTTTTAACCCCAGAACCCTCTTTTATAAGCTCCCACTGCGTGCTTTCATTTCTGTTTTAGAAAATAAGCTAAGTAGTGGAAAACTAGGATGCACTTCAGATTTGATTGATAATATCCCGCATTTTATTTAATTATTAAAACATTCAATGTACAATGGCTACAGTTTGATTTAGGACATGAATAGGATCCAAGTCATTAATTAATAAATATTTTTGAATAAATAGGCTACCAGAGATTACTCTCTACTGCCAATGTGGTAATTTTTTTGAGCTTATCTTCTCAAAAAGAGTTGTACAAAGAAAGTTCATTGGAGTGCGATTACTCTGTACAGGAATCAAAATTGTCAACCTGCAATAAGAAATTAATTTATGATCATATTATCGAACATTGGTCTATTCTAAAAGACGAGATACAAGCTGCAAGTATGTATGTACAACAGATTTGTGCATCACTGTTAATAGGTACCCAGGCCTTAATATTCCTTTTGTTAGTCCCTCACAAGTTTGAAATACAAAGTACCTATACAAATATGTATGTATATGAGACAGCATTCATACTTACGTTAAATGATGGATTTAATATGTAAAAGAACAGAAATATAATACATAAGAGTATTTTCATTGGACATTACTTCACGAAAATCATATGCGACTGCATTCGTATCCTATTGTACATAAGTACGCTTGCCGAGAGAGCACTTGACACGCCAATCAGAAAAAGATAGTTTCGGGTTATGGACGACAACAAAAAATAATCAGTAGAAATGAATATGGTAATTGTTTAATGCAAATGTACCCAAGACTTTAAGTACTTATTTACTCACGGAACTTAATGTGAGTGCGATGCACCAACAGATGCCTCATAAATATGACGCTTACCTATTTACAGAGATATCAACAGTATGGTTCCATACGCCGCTTTAGTATACTTAATACTTAATACTTACCCTTTGTATCTTCCTTCAAAATCCCATACATTTATATAATATCTTCATGCAAAAAAATAACAATTTTTTCCAAGGAAGACGTCGGTTTAATCTCAAAGGCAGCATGTTGGGGATGGGATACACAATACTCTGTTGTGTTGTGATGCAAGTATGTAGATGGGACTCAATTTTTGATTTGTTGAAAATCTATGCGTAAAAGTGTAAATAGTTTAGCATCTTGTCAAACACATAGGTAGGTATTCGCAAATGCATAGTGCCCTCGCAAGTTGATCAGAACCGATGCTTGAGAGAAACATACCTATGAAAACATTGTATTTTGTTCCTAAAAGAATAATAATTAGTCAGAAACTAATAGTCAGCAGTCACTACCAGCAAGGGGTTTAAAAATTATTCTGGCATATTCTGATGTGGCATACAAACTAAAATAAACTAAGCTAAAGAAAAATAATCGCCTCACTTACTTTTTCTGACTAAAACAAACCTTCCTTTTACTTCAAGTATAGGCACTTCTTTTTCAAAAAACCAATCTTTGAGCATTTAAGCATTTAAAAGAGCTACTTACTAGTACACTATAAGGTTTTTTATCCGAACCAAACTTTTATCAAATTTCAAAATTACCTATTTGTATTGTGTAAAGGTCAAAGATCACATTACTTTTTGGTGGAACGTTTTTCCCTGGCGTATCTGAGAACCTTGTAAATAAAGCTTACTTTGTGGGCATTGTGGGTAAGAATTGCTTGGAAATGGAAGGAAAGTCAATTCACAAGAAGGGCGAAGAGATGCCAGCAACTATTCTATCTGGGGATGATGATGAAAAGAGAGGATGCGAGAGTTGATACTGAGCATAGGGCGAAATCTATGGGAAGATTGTAAAAGCAATCTCCAAAGCCAAAGATGCGACGCGGCAACCGTTGTTTCTCATCTGACGCCAATGCAGTGCTCAACGCAACGTTCGGTTGGGATTTTGGGATGCTGGCTGCATTCTGTATGTACATACTTTCAGCAAGCCATGGCAGAGCACTCTCGTCTCCAGCCTCCCGTGTCCATCATTCCACCGCACACGACACGGATTAAGTTTCGGATTAGCTCAAAATTATCAAAGCAACGATTATTTACGGAGATATTGTTAATTGAAGAGATTTAATGAGCTTCTTACATTGAAATTATCGGATTTTTAAAATTTTATTGTTATTACCGATTTAAATAACACCGAGAATTGGGAAACTTTGGCAAGTTACTTCCTTGTTAATTATAATTATTGCAAGACCAAGATCAAGGCAACCAATAATAAACCCCTAGACTTGTGTACATTTTTAAAGTGCAACGACATCGACATCGACAGCCATTAGGTTACAACCAAAGTTTACCTTACTAACTACTACCTCAACAAACGACATTATGGTTTTTGGTTAGCAACTAATTAAAATGAAAGGAGTGATTCACTAATCACGAACAACAGTAATATATTTACAATATTTGTGTGTACTGCACCTATAGTACTAGTGCTGAGAATAATTGACTCATGCTATTCAATATGCTTAAGGGAGTTGCAGTACAGACCCGGAGCTTATAGCCGTTGGCCACTTTAATACATTGATGGAATTAAATAAACGTGGTGTTCCCTGTCTTTCATCACAAAAAATCTAACAATAACTGCGTGTGACCTGAGGTGTGAGGTGTCTTAGTACTAGAATGTAGCTACTTACATATTTGCATATTTTGAATAATCGTGTCATTGTTGATTGTTGCGGAAGCAGAACAAGCCACACGCTTAGACTGTGTGCAGAAAAATTGATATTTAGTGCTTGAAACGTTCGTTAATTTTTGTTGTATTTGGTCACTGGTAACGGTTAGTGATACTTGATAATGGTAAGTAAGGGTTTCTTAGCTTTTTACTTTTTATGTATAGTTACCGTAAATACATGTCATAGTGGTATGATCATGCATTGACACTATTAACGCACACAACATACAACATAGCAGCCTAATATTTTTGTCTTTTTTTATTTTGTATTAAAAAGTACGATAGGTTTGTGAATCCGAGCTTAATCAATATCAGACGAGGAGATGGATTACAGCACTACTTGCTTAAAGAGCTAAATCAGTACGATTTTGTACCCGAAAAAAAATTACGTTTCTGGAGGGTCTCCCCCCTGTCTTTCGCTGTAATGTCAAAATTTGACGGGGTGGTACTTTTTTACCAAGTTTATATTTAGTCTTTTGTAATCAAACTTCAATTTTTACCCTTCGTTTTTTCATGTGTCATGAAATGAAAGCACCGATCGCTTGTTAGTCTTTGTCCAGGCAAGGCCCTTTCCACATTTTTTATTTAGGGGTCCCCCGGGTGTGAACTGGTACAGGTCTCCAATTGGTGCCATTTCATGATTGACATCTATCAGTCCGTATGAGTCACATAATTATGTAACTCAGAAAATACTTCCACGTTTTCTACATAGGATTGTATTTATTTAATTTAGATGATAATTAAATACGGCGTTTTCAACAGTATTTATTGTGTTGCTATCAAAAGGGTGGAAAGGGCTGCGTCAGATTTTCATATTGGAGGTCAAGCAGTGTGCCAGGTATTGAGTTAGTGGTTAGTTTAAAGAAAAAAAAGAAAGGAAAAATTGAATTGTCTTGTTAAGGATTTTACCAAAGATATTAAAATGCTTATGAAATTTATGAGACCATAGGATTGGAATGCGGCCGCAGTTGCTTAGCAGAGAAGTATTTAAAAAGAAATTTATGTTCTTGTTCGGTCTATATTATGTGATTATTCTTTTGCTTCCAGTTCAACTGCTCAGTGTAATTCAAGAGAGTCGATGCGGATGGTGTAGGTATCTAGTTCTTCTAATTCTCTATCATTTTGGTGTTCTACCGGTGCTGAGTTGTGGGCTTATTCTTATTGTGTAGACAGTTGTTCGGACAGGTCTTTTCTGGATTTTTGGTTGTGAGTAGCGTAAGCGTTTGGTAGAGGTCAGATGTCAAATGAGTCAGGTCGAATGGAGCCTTGGAATTGTAGCAGTACTCTATATATAATGCAATGGTATGAAAACCACAGGTAGGTGCGTATGTTTTAAAATTAAATGGTCCAACAACTGCTGTGTCAATGAGTTGGATCTCTAGCAGCATAGCTCTGACTAGTTAGTCTTAATGGTTAACCGTTAGACTGCATTGTGGCCCTTATGCTCTTTAGTTTTCAAACCATCGTTCAAACTTGTACACATACATACGGATACGCGAGCTCATCCTCCACCCTGAAAAAATGCTGGCGATTGCCGATTGCATCCGTGGGTGTTGAACTAAATTAAGTCTGAGCCCCCTCCATGTGCTATGCAGATCTTTCAATTGTCCACAAAGCAATTCAGAATGCTTTTCGGAAGTGTGGATTAGTAAGTACCTATACTTTAGGTACTTGTCTTTTTGTGATCTGTTTAGTACAGTTTAATTGGCTTTCATTCGGAGCGGTCATCATTTTAGAAATGAAATATGCAGGTGGTCAGTAATGCAATACTTAGTCGGTTGGTTACATAGGTACATATTTTACGGATTTCTTGTATGTAGGTACTCCAGTTAGTAACGAGAGAGACCAAAGTTTAATTTTACGAAGCAGTTTCGTTCCATTGAAAATAATGGTCATGTTCTTTAAACTGACTTCATGAACTATTGGAGAACGACGTGTAAAATATTAAGTAGGATCTAATAAGTACTTAAAATGCTAATTTAGTTTTCAGAACGAATATCGGTCTTCACCAAGCTGTATTATCCATAAAAACTGATTCCGTACGAAGTCACATGTGAACTGATTTCAGCACTGATGTTTTAGCTTGTAATCGGGATAGGTGGCCCTGAATGACTCAACGAGATGGTTGCGTGTGATTGTTTAATCTGATCCTGTATTAGGTGTTGTGATGTGGGTATCCGGACAAAATACCCTTGGACAAAATACCCCCAATGACGTATCTGTCAGTCAACATGAATTATTCCGTTTTTATTAAGTAAGTATGATTACAGTCAGAACTTCAGATTGATACATTCTCTAACCGCTATTTATTAGCCGTTTTACGTTTTAACTTACCGTCGTCAATTAAAATTACTGAAAATAACGTATAGCGAATACATTATAGCATTATGCCCATGAATGCTTAGAATTGATTTACGGGAAAATATAAAAAATAATTTGAAGTCTTAACAGAGGCAACTATTTTTGTGAACCACAAACAAAATAGGAATATAAAGGTATTTAACTAGAAAACGATCTATCTGTTAGTATTATGTGCAATAAAAAACGTTTAATACTATTTTACACACTGCAATAAAAAGAAAAAGAACCCGAGATTCAGAGAATGTATGTTATGTTTTGCAGAAATATAAAAGCTACAAGACACTCGATAAATTCAGCGTTTCATTACTGGAGGGTATTTTGTCCAGTTTGAGTGTTGAGGGTATCTTTTGTCCAAGGGTATTATGTCCGGCATTCAGTATTGTGTGCTGGTGGTGGGTAAAACTGTAAGAGTATCTACTTTTGCACTGTTCAACAAAACAGATTACTACATATATGTAACAGGACTAGGCTGTAAGCATGAGAAGAGAGACTCCATAAACTCTGTCATGCCCTCCTCGAGTGTATACATCCCTACTTGCATTTCTACTTTTCATCTCTGTCGGGATATATTCTTGATATGCGATGATAGCATTGAGATAAGTTGGGGTGGTAGAATTGACTCACTGGGAGCAGTGAGGATAAAGGAATGAGGAACGTGAGATGCCAAATTTAAAATATGTAGCTTGTGACGAGACAAATGTGAAACTGCAGACTATACAATTATCAAGTGTAGGGTCTTGGACATCGCCGTGGTTTCATCCCCAGCCAGTGAAATCATTGTAGTGAGTAGGATTTGGACTGCAGTTGTGTTACCACAGGGGAATAGGGAATACGTCCACGAACTTAAACCACATAGTATAGGTACATACATACTGCGTTGATGTGTATATAGGTATAGGTATGTACTCTTGTGACTCAAGTGAGTGACTTTTGGTTGGGAAAGTAAGCTATAAGTATACCTACGTGCAAGAATACTCTTATATATCTTCTATCTGTCCCTGCGCCCCATGTAATGAGCTAGCTGGAAAACTGAATAGACACTGTAGGTATTTGGTTACGTCTCTTCTCTGTACGTAGCTGGGGTACCTACCTACCTACCTATTTTGATGAGAGAATAAAAAAAAAATCTTAAATGTTGTTGTTGAGGAGCGAGTAGGTACGACTGAGTGTCTGTATGTATGCATGTAACCACCACGACGGTGTCCGTCCCAGACTCACCATCACATCACCAGGACTGATGTAAGCGAGTTTTCCCTGTATGGAAAAATCCCCGATGCCATCAGTGCAGGATAGACAATAGCATTCAAAAATTGTAGAGAAGGGAAGGAACAGGTGGGTTGATGATGATGGGATGTTTTTCCTCGCAGTCAAGGTTATTCGAATAAAAAATCTAAAGCCTTCTGCCTCGACAAGCTCAGTATCGTGCATACATTGGGGCAAACTAGCTACACAGATACACAAAAAGCAACATTTATAGCATTGTTGGATGCCATCCTACTGTAGGAACTTGTGCATACCTGTAGCATCACATGTATGTAAGTATAGATGGGGACTTAACTTTATGTATAGATGCAGATAACCAGGATTTAGCCCTATTGCCAGAGCTATTTTGTGTATAGCTATTGCAACTTTTGATGTTTCTACTTCTCCTATCTGTAATTTGAATGTTTTACAGTGTAAAGCATTGGACTGTGCATAGCCACAGCCACTCTCGTAACTCGTAGAGATTTGTCATAACTATTTGTATATACATGGAGAATGACTTTCGTATTAATATATTTTCCTTGCTCTTGCTCTTGCCATGTCCTGCTCTGGAACTGACTGTAGTACACTATAGCCTGAGACTGTACGTCTGACTGGTAGTACTTACAAGAAATAATGGTAATGAATGCATGAATGTACATGAATGACTTGAGAGCTGATTTGCTATAATTATAAAAGGAGAGAGACATGAATTGAGCATAGAGATGGGACTGGGCTACTTCATTCGATCAACTTTGCCTTGAAGCTGTAAAAATCGAAATATTCTCAAAGGCTTATCGCCTTGAGCATTGCCTTAAAAGTTTTGCCTCAATCCTTTACCCTTTGGTCATCTACTGTAGCTGCAGAGTCAGCAGGTGCTTTTTACACTGCACTCTCAGACTGTTCGCCATGTAAGCAGTACGTCTTTGTCTTTGGAAGTCTCTTGGAGCGTTCTTGGAGCGCTCAAACCTGCCAATGTTCCAACACGTTCGTTCAAAGGATCCAAACTCGAAACCAAAAAAGAGAAACATTTCTTGCTTTGTAGGTATTTTATTTGGGCACTGCAGCTGGGCTGGTTTAATTTTATTATTTTTGTTTACCAGCATTTCATTGTTTACTGTCCTTATTTCAAATCAGTGCATCTAAATTTGAATATTTTTTTAAGTACAATAAATCAATTGTAAACCAAAATTAAACAACTGGTCGTCAAAAGTATGATATATGGAAGTTAGTTGGTGGAATTGGATGGATGGGTTGAAGGAGATTCAAATTTTTGTTTGGGTCCCAAAAATTATTTTGGAAATAGTTTTGGATTTGGATGCAGTGGTAAGCACGAGGGGATGGATGCATGTTTGTCTTTTAAAACGACTAGAGTGTACCTGGTTTGGCTGTACATACACGATGGAGGAAGATAGGGATGAAATCCTAGCATGTATGTTGGTCTGTGTCCATTGATTTACGTATGCTTGGTCCCTGTATAGGTATGTGCATGGTAGAGAAAGAGTTATGAAAGTTATGATCAGGTGTGCTAGACAAGTACCTGTTTTCATACCTGAGAGGAAGTATGCAGTTCCATTGGAGCTGTCCCTGGCTTGTTCTTCTTAGTATCTCCAATGCTGGGCTCACTTGTTGCCTGTTCGCTTTGGATTACATTTTGTCTGTCCCAACCAACCTCCCCGTTGGCCCACAGTACCTTTTTTTTCTTTTTCTTCTCAGTGAAGAATAATACCCACGCGAAAAAAAATTCCTCCGAGGTTCTCGAAGCCATCTTGGGTTTTTTCGTATTTCTTAGTCTATCATTTGTTTCACCTAGTACACCTGTGTTGTATTTCTTCCACAAAAATCACATTTCACTGGTGATTTCTTGGTGAATCAACTTGGAATTTATCAGCAATATTGACAGACGTGATTTTACCCATGCTGTCATTACCTCTACTTCACCTCTACTCGGGAATATTGGTCTAAATATTTTTGGAAAAAATATTTAGTTCTGTCACAGTTTCATAGTCAGTGCCGGCTATATACGCCAGTGAGTTGGGACGAATTCAAGTTCAATATAACATCAAGGGCTTCAAGTACTTTCTATATTTGTCTCACGCTGTAGAACCAGCAACAAGTTTCAACTGACAGTTTCAAGTATACCCTCTAATTGAATACTACTTTGCAGTTGACTAACTCTATCCGATCGGAAATAATCTCCGTCTGAATTAAGATTTAAATAAAAAAAGCTAAAAGTTCCATGTGATAAATTCCTAAACACTCTTTGTAGCGTAAGTGACGTGGTAGTGCACACAACGTGTCTTTGTCATTTAAGCCTTTAGTACCTCCGTACAATAAAATGCTTCATAAAGAGTGTGGGAACTCTTAAATTTTTTAACTCTATTTTCAAGAATCAATCAGTTTTTGAAATAAGATAGTGGTGACGTTCAGACAGAACAATCAAATTTACTCCTGATTCTAGTTTTGAATGTAGCACGTTTCTGTGCCGGGACATCTGTGCAATCAAAATGTAAATTGTAAATAATTATCGAAGGAATTCTTGCTGACTGCATTGCATGGTCAGGAGTTTGTATTAAATAAAAAGTTAAATGTCATTAGTTGTTATCACTTATAAACGTTCCATTTGTATGGGACGAATCTGAAGTAGTGCTGGCATTAAAGCTAACCTGTTAGCTGACTACAATCTACTGTGTTTGTAACAAATTCAGCCCTTCTTTAAGGACAGTAAGCGGAATCCTCCAGTCTGCCACTGCAATTCTAAGACGGAGCTCCAGTTGAATGCTTGATTGCATTCGTCTACATAATTTTGAATCCAGTTGTGTTTTGTCCAGTCAAAACACCTCCAGATTTTTCCATGTATGTACTCCCGGCTTCACAATTAAAGAACATAACACATGTACCTGTGCAAATAGATTTACCCTCATTCATAACTGAAGTTGTAGCCTCGAAATCCAGTATTATGAAATGTGACATGGCCACAACAATGAGCCCATCTGAATTGAGTGAGCACTTGGAGGATGCGGGCAACAATGTTCATTCGGGGGAGGAGATGGAGAATGATGGCGAGGTGGTGTCCGTCAATGGAGACATGGAGACCATGGACACTTCTTCCATGACAGTGACCAACGGTGTGGCAACCATTGTGACATCCGCGGCTGCGTCCGCCATAATGACGGCGACGACAGCAACAATAGCCACCACAACGACAGAAAATGGTCAAGTCATTCCGGAGGGAACAGTCGTTCTAATGAGTATTGTGCCAAAGAGAGAGATCGATGATGTTGATACGGACGGAGAAGCTCTACTACCAAGAAAGCAACTGGCAACTGTTGTTCATACCAACGGTGACACGGCACAAAATGTCACTTTTCTTATCCAACAAGCTACGGCCGATGATGAGAATGGAGACGACGTCAATGATGTAAAAATAAAAATCTTTTTTTTCTTTCACTTCATTTCAATGAATGCCTACTAAATACATACGTTCCGAACAAACCATCCCTACAGGATCTGAATTCAGTTCAAATCTAAGACTGTCTACAGCTTGTAGCTATGTATTTGTGGAAATTGTAATTATTTCCTTTGAACTGGTGTTAATTGAATACCTGTAATATTTCTGTAAAGGTAAAAATATAATTAGGAAATATCTGTACAGCGTGGAATGTTATTGGGGTAGGTTGTTTTTCATATTGCAAAGTGCGAACTGGGAAGAAGGCTGAAGTGCCGCCAAAGTGCTCGGGTCTATGTTTCCATGCTATGCAGCCAATGAGTCTAACATGCGACAATTTTTCGCCGATAGGGATCTCGTGGTCACAGTTGTTGTGATTACACTCTTGCTTTGCTCTAGGCTCGACAGGTTGACTGTATGCCAATCAAGTATTCATTTACTGAATCTGTGGTTAGGACTGCGCCTACCTTCTCTGTGAACTACTGATAGACATTTGACTTACAGAATCCCTCGCCAGCCAGCAGTACTCCGAAGACGTCGGAAATGGCTTCAAATATTCAATGGCTTTATCTAATTTCTTTGGCGTATATTTATGCATCGCGTTTTGGCAGGGCAGCGCCAGCATTTCTTTGCCTTCTATTTCTAAATAGCAGGAAAGTGGCTCCTAATAAAATAGTAGCTAGTAGATACGGAATACCCTTGTGGATCTCCCGTGACTTTTACATAAATAATTTCGACGCTAGTGTGTTGTTTACTTTAATATATGACTTGCTAATATACCGTAAAACTCCGATTTAGTCCCAGCTTATTACCTTCTTTACTTGTTACTACAGTGCCTGTCAAATACGAAGCAGCAAGAACTTTTTAGTACTTACGTTGGTATTTCCCATTTTATTTAAATTCCCGATTTAAACGCCATATGAGTTACGAAAACCCCTGGGAATTAATAACTAAATGGAGTTTTACGGTTGACGGTATTTAATGTAAACTAATTCAATTTTTAATTTACATATAACTAACTTTACTCTAAAGCTATTTTTGTTTCGAGTTCCATTTGGACTAACTCGAGCTAATCGTTAGATTAAAATTACAATTAAACTTTAAATTACTTATTCCTTGACGCGTGCAGTCAGTTCAGTGGGATTCTTCAAACACTACTGCAGTATAAAATGGAAATATTCACTGCAATGTTTCTGCTACTTTGTAGATACCATTGCATTTGAAGGAAGTTCTTTTATGATTAATTATTTTCCTCAGTGGTTCGATGGACTAACAGCTCAACTAACATTACGTTTTGATTGCGATTGCGAGTAGGGTTGCATGTGCCTAGGTATCTACATATGTAGGCAGGTATGTATGTACCTAGTTGACTGTATACATGGGATAGTAAAGGTTGTAATTGCTCGTAGTTCGTGCCCAATTATGTACCGAAATACGTACCAATTCGGAAATATTTTCTTTAGGTGTTTAGCTTGATTCTTGATGGTTGATTTCAATAGAGCCTCTTAACAAAAGGATATAGCAAAACTTGTATGAATGCATTTCAGACGAGAGTACCTACCTGCTGCATAAGCCCAACATAGTCAAACGTTTGTCAGAGTGATTCTATTCAGTTGGGAAAATGTTCGCTGTCGTTTTATATTTTTCAATGTCTCCAGAAGTTCTTTACGCCTTATCGCCAAACTACCTGCAACTTTGTAGGCTGAAGGAATGACGGAATTTTTTTTATCACTCGAGAGAAGAGTGTACATAGTATATATTCATCTGTATGCTTAGTTTGATTAATGGTTTGGAATAAAAGGCTTAAATCTTTTGCATCAGTTGTCCCTGTCAAAAGTTAATGCCTTAATTGTGCATAATTGTTAAATGGATAAATTGAATAACATAATTTATGGTGCATTTCAATTTAAATCAAAATCAGTAGTGTACTGCAAATGCAAAAGCAAAAAAGCAAAACGCAAAGATATATCACTTGCAGGAGAAATAAAAGAATGATGTTGCAAGGAAGGTACCTGCCTCATATTTTCCTTTATAAAAAGGGCATTACTGTATTATAGCAAATAAGGTAGAACAAAAGTACTAGTCAAGGAGCATTAATGCATTTGTCTATCCTAATCTTACGAGGGCTCTACTCCTACTAGCACATTCATCTTATTGACTTTTAATCTTTAATTAATCTAATAGAAATGATTCATATGTAAAAATCATATTATGCTTCTGATTCTGATGTAATACGATTGTCTCTACTTGTATTTTAATTTCAACCTTTCGATGAACTTTGGCGCCATTTTGCAATCATTAGTTACAAACTACTACTTACTACTTTGGGGTATGTATGAACGAACGGCGCGGCGACGCCCAATTGTTTGAGGAGTATGACTAGGTAAATACATTTTTCGATTTATTTATATAAAAAAAATACCCTTGAGTTGCATACAGCCGCAGCACTTACTAGGTATGTGTAAGTTCCACAATAGTTCAATGGTTCAACCAAAATGAGTTTAAATGCTCTCGAAAAACTGGGGGATAAAGGCCTCGTATTTTGCTTTCCGATTTACGTACTCAGTACATACATATAGGTACATGAGAGTTAAGAAACGGGAGTGATAGGAATCAGCCAAACAATAGAAAAACGAGAAAAACAGGCGGCTTCAAAAATGGGGACCCAGTGACTACATACTCCGATTTAATGTAGTCCAGGGGTTTAACTTTAAGGAGACATTAGTGTCTCGCTTAGACAGAGATTAGAGACGGACTGATAAAGAAAGTCCACATAAAATGTACGATTTATACTATGCATAGGGCAGGTTATTTATTTATACTCTACCAGCATGCATAGATGAAAGGTTTCATTCTAACGCAGCGTCTACGAATAAATACAGACTAACTTAAGAGGACATGCAGTGGGCTCCATAATCCAGTTGAAGTTGACACTATTAACTCCACTGCGTATGGAGTTGAAATCAAAGCCAAGCGAATGGTTCAGGTTTGAGGTGTACAATACAATAGCGAAAAATGTATACAGATATGTACAGTAGGTACATCTTTAGACAGACTCACGTTTCGAGCTGAGGTTTAGGTTGCATTCAAGATAAGCCATAAAGTCTAGGACTATTATTAGAACCTCGTATAGTATAGTAATAGTAACCTTAACCTTTCCAGCGAAGCACCATGTTCTATTAAAATTCCGGGAAAGACAAGCCAAAGACATTATTTCAGTGCAGTGCAGTGGGGGTCATTTAGTTATTTAGGGTGTACATAGTTTTAGTTTTGGTCAAAAAACGTTTCAAAGGTGGTTACTGAACACGTTATATTTTCCATTTTAACTCTATTCTTGGGAAAAGGTACCTACTTTTATCAATTCAAATTAAGTTTGATATTAATTAATCGTAGCTTTAAATACCGAGGCTGTGTTTAAATAGCAGAGCTAGTGATGGAATTGTAAGATTCAAATGTTGTTTCGAAGTGCTATAATGGATTGTCTTGAGTAATTCGTAAAGTCGTGTCACGTAGGTATTGTGAGCTGAGAGCAGAACTGCAGCTACATACCAATTCCTTATTTTACTGTGAGCGGTCACTTAAAAAGTAATGCTAGCACCTTATCCTTATCTTAAAATACATTTCATTGCACTACGCTTAACACTGGATGGCCTTAGGCTGGATAGAGGTCACACTTGATAAAAAACATTTGAGCGTAGAGTAGATTTGTGTGTGTGTGTGTTGGTGTGTGGATGTTTTGGGGTATCCCAGTTGGCTCTAGGCAAAGCATCATTGTATCGACCATTTTCGCGTCTGCCGTCCACCCTACGGCAAAATATCCTGCATTTTTAACCAAAAACTATTCATTTCCCCCTGCGAGCTAAATTTATTGTGTGCATCTTCTTGAGGGAGTACATATTTGGGCTTTACCTTCACTTTGGCGCTCACTAGTCAGTCAGCAGGCTCTGAACACGAGTTCAATCTCTACGACTCTTCAACCTTATTTGCGCTCGTGTAACTTAATTTCAGGGAGTTTATTGGATGTTTACACTGTTGCCTGTCCTGGTCTCTAGTCTCTTTACATACCTACGTATCCTGGTCTAATTAGTCGGTCGCATATAACGTTGACAGGATTTTATATGGAAAAGGACTATTTCAGGGAAATTGCTCAAACCGCATTGCGTACCGTCGACCAACGCAGGTTTAGGAAGACAAAAATAAATCATTTTCCCTATAAAGGTAGTAACTTCCACATTGCATTGGATTGGCTTATGATGTAGCAGAGCACATTATACAATTTGTAAAAAGAAATAACACGTGCATTCATAAGCAGTACAGCAATGACATGCAATTGCTGCATCTAATAATTATAGTGCTCCCAGAATTTAAATTCTACAATTGTTTAGTCTATCAAAGATTTTATTAATGTTATGTTCTTGTTTTGAGATGAATTTATTTTTACCTTTCCTTTCCTAGCATTGTTGATAAGTAATTTTGCATCTTTATAAAAACGTATTTCCGAAAAATTCAATCACGAGGCCTCATGTTGTATATCATACCCACGCAAGTTACCCACCTGATTTAAAGAAATTGTTATTGGTTTCTTGCTATGTAATCTAAAATTTTACATTTTGTTCGCGCATACTAACATTTGTTTATAGATATGAGAAAGCTTCTGTCTAAACTTGGCTAATGGATAGATATGCTAGAGTTTACAGATGCGAACGATGCGTGGTGTGGGTGGTTTTGAAACAGTTTTTCATGGGTAGACATCAACTTTTTTTTATCGGTCAATTTAGTTTTTACATGATTATGATGAGAGCGAAGGAAGAAAAACTTCTAATGGTTCCTATGGCTGGCGACTGGCATCATCCCAAACATGATGCAAAACCTGATTCCACTTGCCTTTAGTTGAAATTATGTTGACTGGTTTATTGCAATGACTTGTTAACGTCTAGGATGACGATTTGTCTTGAACCAGGGAAATAAGCTGAATGAATGATTATCCACACCAACTCAGTGTTGCCGCACCAGTTATGCTCCTCTGCTTGTTCCTTTAATTTGAAATATATTGTTATTAATTTGTTGAATTACCAAGTTTTTCAGCCATGTGCAGTAGATCCATCACTTTTCACTGTACCATGAATTACCTAGTTTTGAACGGACTGGTGCGAAACGGCCGACAGGCAAATATGTAATCGTAAATTAAAGAGCTAGGCACGGGAAGAGTACTAATGCGTTCCATGCATATTTATAACATTCCTGTAAGGATCGCTCAGTAGTTTTATATATTCGTGTGGGGTGCAGTAGGCCAAAATATTAAAGCCTGCAGAAAGGGAATTTTAGGTTGCATTATTCATAGAATTTAAAAGAGTGAAAGGATTTCCAAAATTTGGAATTTTTAGTTTTTCGGTGTTTACATTTACAAGCCTTGGAATGATGGTAAAGGCACTGTAGACCAGATGGAGTCACGACGTATGAGTGGAAGGAGACGGAGCTGTTATGGGTCTTGCAAAATGGCCATTGTTCGCGCTATCCAATAGATTATTTAATACATCTGGACGTCGAACAAGTAAAAAAATACATAATTTAGTAAACAAGATACTTTTCTTGATTACGGCAAGTCCAGCCAGCTGAGCTGAGATTGGTTGCGGTCTGTGTAGAAAGCTGCTCTTTCTTGCGTTTGCTGGCTATAGTGGGGGTGATCAGCAGTTGCGAGAGATGAATGATCATCACTTCACCAACCGAGTAGGAGTTCCAATGGGCTGGGTCTATTCCAGTTAAAACTACATACTAGTGCTATGTGTGTAATCTATGCACCCCGACTACCAACACCACGTTAACATGTGTTACCGTACAATAGGAATAACTATCAGATATTTACTACCACACTATATTGCTAGTACATAGTTCTAACGTTCATCTTGGCTACACTGCAAGTGTATTCAAGCTCATGTTCCCGAGTTATGAGCAGTCCCTTCTCGCATCAGCCCTCCAAATTGGGATTTCCTTCTTCTTCGCTGCCTTTTCTTACATAACAAATATATATTTTCACAATTTGTGGAATTCTGGAATTTCACTAGTTTTATTTTGAAAAATACCTAATTAGACATCCAGAGAAGCTTCCTGTTTTGTTTGCTGATTTCGGAGCGTCTAGTAAGTGCTTCATTAAGACGCTTCAATTCCTGTTGTCTATGTGTGGTATCTGTTTTAGTATTCAGTTTCAGTATTTGCTTACTCTAACTGGGTTAAAATGCAGCTCTTATTCGTAGAAATAAAATAAACAGCTTCTTTAATAGTTTTACAACATTTAAAAGGATTGTGCTGAGCATCCACGATTGAGGCCACACAAATGACAAAATAAAACAAGATATTTTGCAGAAACAAACTAGATCTAATGGTTCATTGAAATATTTCTTACCATTCATGAAAAGTTGACCTGGGAATGCCTTTCTGAGCTTAAAATTTGCTGCTGCCAGTAGAAATCGAGCGTCTTCCTGAACAGTACGTTTTGGAAAAGAAAGACCAATAAAATAATTTAATACAAATAATATTCCCTATAAACAGTCAACCTTTGCTTTGGAGCGTGTTTTATTGTTAGTATTGTTACGCTTCCACCCTGTGATCGTTTAGCATGATTTACTAGCCCACAAGTTAGTGTATTGTAATTGTATAAATTAATATTTTATGTATTCTGCCCTTAAAATGTCCTTTGTCGCCAGTCGCTTGTGTGTTCGAAGTAACAAAAAAGGTATTGCTATTGAGTGTCAAAAGCTATACCTTCAAGCTGTATTGCGCATTGTTCATTTTAAAGGGTTTTAAAGACCAGTTAAATAGTAATACATAGAATCTTGGGTTTTGTTTTATTTTTATTAGTGCAGTAGCATGATGCTAAAGGATTCGTAGGGAAGCTAATTATCTGGGATATGGCTATGGCAGTATACACCACGGTTAGTATAGTCAGTTCTTTACCTGCATGGGTGAAATTGAATTCGTCAAAAGTTGTTCAGTCCAAAAGATGATTAGAGAAAGATTTTCCCTGAGGCATTTTCCATGATTTGTAGATAAATCCTGTGTAAGCCGTATCTTATCAATTAAGAGCAGTTCAGAAACGGAAATAGTTCACTCTATCTTAAACGGAATTCAAAATCACTAAAATTAGTCATCACAGTTATCGAATCAAATTGTGAGTGGATGAATACAGGAAATTATATCAAAATTGGATTTGCGAGACGAAGGCGATTTTTTGTTTTTCCAATATCTTTTATTTCAAATTCCTTTGGGTCGACTGCATGAGCACGTTCATGCTATAATTATGTTCCTTGTGCATTCAGTCCTGGAAGGTCGGATTCTTGGGAGCTTCTTAATTGTACGTATTTCAAGTCTTACTTATTTTTAATTTATGTTTGGTTATTTAAAATCTATAAGGAATTCCATGATCCGACGGTAAATTTTGATTTTCCTTTGTATAGGTACGTTACAATAGGCATGAGAGTGTAATTCTCAGGTACGGTTCCCGAGACTCCACTGCTCAATGAAAGTTTATGGGTGAAATGAATCAAAGGTTAGGACTGAGATGACAAGAACCCAAATAATTAATGCATGAATAAAGGTGGAATCAAATATTTGAGTCATAATAATGTAGTCCAGAGTAGAATTTATTGTTATTGTATCTATAGGCGCCGGGAGGCATCTTTCTGGTGGAGATCTGCCGTACATACACACTACGGGGCTAGACAGGACTGCTTTGCTTGGAAGGAGAGAATTGAGCTCATTGCATTGGTGTAGTATAGTTGTAATACAAGTACCCTTGTGAGCTTTGAACATTGTTTTCTGTTGTGAGCTTTGTGAGTGATGTAACAGAAGGGGAATGATTTTCGGGACATGAATATCCCGAAGCAACAGTTTCGGGAGGGAGTGAGGTTATATTCATCATAATATCTCTGGTATAACTGAGATGCTGCTATCCAAAAAATCTCAGTTGGCTCTAACTTTTCAGACGAGACACGCGACTATCCCAGCGTCGACTCATACATAGCTTTGACTTCACCTTCCTTTGCAGTCGTGTCTTCAGTGTGCATCTCACATTTATGAGTAGTAATCATTATCTGGCTGGAGACCAGCTTTAACTAATCAGTGTTTGTGAAGTTTATGTACGGCATGTAGTACATTATCATTTTTCTCCTAGTGACAAAATGTACCCCAGTGTCTCCTCTGTATTTCTGTTATATCACTGTGGCACTGGAATCCGACGCTTAGTCTTGACCGCAGTGAAAGGCTGTGGCATAGTCACAAAAAAGGGTTCCTCCAGTTTAAGTCTGTCTCGTCCGAAATTTAATACCATTTTTCAGTGATTCCTTTCCAGAGGGATTTTATATTGAGTGCCCCTCATAATTATTGTGAACGATGAAAGTTTTTGGAACTAAAGGCATGTAAATGAGGGAGGAGAATGGATTGGTTATTTAATCATTTGACATTTTATACGTGCTAAACTTAGGGAGCTAACAAGTTTATTCTGTTTGTGTGTGTGCGTGTGTGTGTTGTGAAGTACTAAAAATTCAGTTAGTGGGAAACTAACAATCAGCGACAACAATCGTTTTGGTTAAACAATGAAATGCACTGATGAATGTTTCCCGCAATACTTGACGGTTAATACCAATTTGTTGAATAGTATTAGTTTTGGATTCCGATTTGGTTTTGAATTACAATTTATTGATTGGTTTACCTATGAATGATTAATTAAGGAATACATGAATAATTATTAATAAGAAACTCCCATATGAGCTTACATTTTTTCGATGTTTGGAGTAGCTAATTATTTATGTGCATGTTTATCTATTTATGCAATTATAATTAGCAAAAGTGGAACAACTAAAAATCATGGATATATTATAGTTTCTGCTGTAGAAGGCTCTCAAAGTCTTTCCCCCTATTTATAGTTTTTCCTGTAAATGTTTCCTGCGTGACATCCAACGATTCTGCCAAGTACACAAAACCGGTGTATGTATTCGTACACAATTATCTGTTGTACCTGTTAAGAACACTTTAGGCTTGAACAAGCATCAAAGTTTTTTCCTGTCTATGATTGGCTTTTAAGTTTCTGGAATAGTTTTTAACTTTTTTCATTACGTAATTAAATCAACGTGTAATCGCTCTCAAAATTCAGAGAACTTTAATCTGCTGTACCAATTGGGACTTGGGTCATAGAGTAAAACTTAGTGATCCGATTCGATCATCTATTTTGTAAGCTGTGTTTTATACAGAAGCGTGGGCACTGTTTGTTTGATTAAGATGGGAGTCGACGCTGTGTTGCCCCTTAGAAAAGTTTGGAGTACTAATTGAAATATTTCTTTTGTAGGAGCGGGTGAGCGGCCACGGAGGTTCTTTAGGTGCCATAACAACAATTGGATCAGCAGCCTCTGGTGGAACTGCGTCTTTCACATCAGCACCGCGGATGACACCAACAACTGACTTCCAACCTCCCTACTTCCCACCACCATTTCCTACAACGCAACAACAAATAGACTTCCATGCTGCAGCTCATCTCACCGCCGCTGGGGGTGATCCATATTCTCAGCTCAACTCCTTACACCAGCAGCACTATCAAGTAATTAAAAGTCTAGTGTATTTATGCATCTTATTTTTAAGTGATTTCTTACGAGAGCATTTTTGAATCCATACATTTAATAAGTTATGTTCCCCTTGGGTCCACTCTGGGGTTCTCGACGACTCAACGTTTCCAGATAATATTTGCATTGGAGCTAAGTCTAAGTTACACTTTTGCATGTGCATATAGTTGGTTCGAAAAAGGGCAAAATGTGATCCATCTTTCGTTCTTGGTCTAATGGTAATGATGGCCATGGTTTCACACGTAATGTTCTTAAATCTTATTACTAGGGTCATCAGTTATCAGCACAACGTTCTCCTCACGAAGTGATAAGACGAAGCGATGGAGAAAGTATTCACGTCTCAGCAACATCGAATATGCACGCCGCGGCAACTGCAGCTGGCTTCTACGAGTCCAATCGTAGGGAGTACACGATTCGGAGAGCGGATGTCTTGGTTCCGGCGGGTCATGTTTCTATCGATGGTCAGGACTCCCTTGTCATTCACAATGCCATATCAATGGACGATGGACAGGTTGGTGCTGCTACATCTCCGTTTCTCATTCCACACTTGATGGTGAGGGTATGAATGTGTGCGAGTGACTGACCAATAGAATTAAAGCTTAAAGATACAAATTACAATTAACTATATTTATAGTATAAACCTATTTGCGGGAATTGTCATTCACAAGAATGTAAAGATGTATGTAGAGTGTAATGCGTCTGCTAATACCTATGTATATAATGACTAATTTTGAAAATGGGGTTTGCACGCTGGTTTGGCTTGGTATACTGGACTCATAAATGCCTCTGTACGATATTCCTTTCACTAGACTGACGGTTAAGTATCATGCACTGAATTGCGTCTAATGTACGAAAACCACTAATTATTAATTTTTCTCATGATTTACCTTTACACTGGATGGTTGCTCAACTACATACATTGATAATCTAATGCCTAAAACCTTCCCTTCGACAGACAATTGCTTGATTCGTACATATGATATTATCGAACGCATATTCAAAATACGGAATGAGTGTTTTGGACATTGATGCACCATCTGGCACTGCGGATTTCACGTACCCGTATATATGAGTAAATCTCAGCTTTTATAACGTTGATCATGCAATAATGATGTACAGTAGCGTTTGACAGGAAATCTTCTGGTTCGATATATATCTTGAAGGTACATGAACGAAAACTTAAGGGAGCTATAGAGATCCCAACATCCCAAGTCTAGGGTAGTATCGGTACATTGTACGCACTGCAGAGGTACAAGCACAAAATTTGGGTTTTTAGTCTTCAGCACCTGTTTTCCCTACTTTCATTTGCATTTTGATTTTAGGCTTTTTGAAGTTTACACATACGGACAGGTAAACGTGGCATTAATACTTTTTAAACTTTTTACGCACGATCTCTGATTCATCTCTTGTCTAAACGAGGATGGTTTTTTGGTTAGACATACATACGTATACATACTTCTAAAACAACTATTTGGAGCATCACGTAACGTAAAAAGAATTCCATCGTACAGTTAAAATGAATTTGTGTCTTTCGTAGAAAATTATATGGTGTGGTATGGAGATGATTCGATTCCCTACTTTAAAGTTCTTCTGGTTGATTGAAGAGAAAGAAGTTAGGCTGCAGTAGATGAGAAAGAAGAAAACGTGATATTTTGACTTGACTTTTCTGAACCTTTGCGATTATCTGTATGTCTGACTAGCGAGAGCGGAGTAGATTTCTGACTGCACATATTCTTGAACAACCGAGCGAATGAACAAAATAATTTAGGGTGGTTGTATCATGTAAGTACCTATGTAGATTGTCAAATGATGTTA
>JAQFZC010001571.1:0-28953 GCA_034695205.1 Dicyrtoma fusca | reverse complement strand
TCATGCACAAGTACAGAGAATAGTCGAATATCTTCAAAGATATGTTCCTCACTTTTTACTTTTTACCACCCGCTGTTTACAGTGATCCCAATATTCATTTCCAATATTTCCAATTTCAATGAAAACAAGAAAAACCATACAAATTATTTTATTCGAGTGAGTAGTGAGTCTAGTGAGTGGTGGTGGTGAGTGCTTTAATCTTATTATTTCAATGCGGAATAATAATCACCCAATAATTCATCCGTTCTTTCTGCTATAAACTCCCTGTTATCCAATCCAGTCCAAAAACTTCCTTCAAAGTCGCTGTCTTTTTCAATTCTTGGTGTTTTCTTTTCGTCCAAAGTTTTCAACCCGAAGTTTAGTAAATTAAATAACAACTTAATAAAACTATTGAGGAAGAAGTTAGTAACAAGAACGCATGGCAACAATTTATTTCTCAAAAACTAAAATTTCCACTCAAACTGGACAAAGTTTAGCTTAAGCTTAAATACATAGTTTACTGCTCCAAAGATCCAAAATGCTGGCTAATATTTATTTACTATTTCTTACGACTTACAAGTTTTGCTATAGTAGGTACGTATTTTTAACAAAATAACCGCAATACGTTTTCGGTTAATCAGGATCGAGCATTTCATGAGGTTTGCTTGCAAACGTAGTAGGAGCTACTAGGGCAAAAATCAACGGGGAGATTAAATATCAGTTATTTATTACTCTTTATTGTTTATTGAGTGAATAAAGCGTAACAAATCTACAGGGTTTAATTATTACACGCCTTCCTAAATTAAATACCCTATGTACTGACTTCATGTAAAACATAAATGCACAATGTGAAAACAGTAGCAAAAAACACATAAAACGCTAAGCAAACAGTAAACAGCAACAGCCGAGATTAACCTTTATAATCTGGGATTGTTACTCCTAGATTTTACATTGAAATCAGTGGCGGAATAAGTAGTTGACTTGTTGATTCATATTACATAGTTCGTAATTAAATAAAAATGTTAGTCGTAATTGTATTTGTTATGTTCTGTTCTCGTAATCTTTGAAGCGCACCGAAGCCCTGCACATCAGTGTTAAGTCTCTACACCCAACCACATCATGCAAGTTAACTGGACAAACTAATTAACTACGTATTTATACATAAAGATATATTGTTCAAAAGTGTCTATCTTTATCGATACGATGACCTAAAATATACCTGACAAACTCGTATACATAGTAAATGATTTTAATTTGACAGTAATAACGTATTCTAGCGGCAATAATATTAATACAATAAGTTAGAACAAATTCATATTAAAAAGAAGTCATTCAAATATTAAAAAAATCTATTATTTTCTATCATAAGCATAAACTTTAATTGAACTCCTGACGTTCACACTACAGCCAGTAAGAAAATCGCTGACTAAATAAATCAATAAGCAGTCAAATCATCAATCGCTCAATCACTCACGATCCTAAAGCTTAAAATTAGGGCATGGTTTTTTTGTCCATATCCGTATCGGTGAGCTTCATCAAATCAAGTCTCTCTCCCAATTTCCGTAAAATGACTACATTATCTTCCTCTTCGGCAAAATCATCAGTGTGGATACCGTCGTTCGCATCTTCACGCCGCTGTCGCTGGGCCGAGGACTCCCCTCCACCGCCACTACCGGTCCCGGTACCCATTGCTAGTCTTTGTCGAGCCTGGTAAATTAAACACGCAGTTGCAAGAATTTAACCTAACAGGTCCTTAACCCTGATAGCGCCAAATTTGGCGTTACATTAAATTGCCATAAGCAACAAATATTCTTACCCGAGCTGATGTAATGGGTTTGATGCCAAGAGCTTGTAAATCCTCTAAACGGAGACATCCAGATCCCGTGGCAATACGATCATACGGGTACACCTCTCCAGTCAACGTATCGTACATGTTCTTAGCCGCCATTCTTTTCGCAAGGAAGATGCTGTCACTTGTACCTATAAAGATTTGCAATATTTTGGCCGACATATATACATTTCGTTTATCTCTAGATTCCTCTCAATTCTTACAATTATTATTAAAAAAATAGTTGTCAACGAAATCGTTCAAAATGTTACTGACAATGTATAATATAACTGCACAATTTACCTTCCGCTTCATAGCACCCAATGATGCATTTGAAGGCAAACAAATGAGTGCTGCCTATTTCGGAAGGATTAATCTGGAGGAAGGAGGGTAAAGTGGCCAGTTCCTCCATGCGACATAGTTCTCGAAGGTCTTGGTAAATTTGTGGACTAATACGACACCCAGGAAGCAAACCATACTCAGCAACAGAGTCTGCTCCCTTCTCCATTTTAATCTGCTCCAGCAAGTCTCCAGCCGCCAGCTGAAGTGCCAAACGGTGACGTGCAGTTTCCCCATGTCCTACTCAAGTAATTACAGATGCAATGATTATTATGAGACACAGTCCGGTCAAACCAAACAGTTGATAGTTAATAGTTTAAAAAAATTGAGAATAAAAACGAAATAATTCGTTTCTTTTACCTGTAAACTTTTCGAATCTGAGGAAAATGCGATTTTGTAAATTAGACTGCCCGGGAAATTGCTCGGGAAAGTACACTTCAAAGGTTGTCACTTCTAATGGAGTTCCATATTCAAATGCCAAGTCCTTCAATATCTTCAAAGGGGTACAAATAGAGCCATCCTCGGAGATGAGCTGAGCCCCCTTTTCCAGATAAACGTCTTCTAGAGTGTCTGCCAAAGTGGCGGTGGAAGCAGTTGACATGCACACGGATGGGATACTTTCGGTGGAACTCGTCATGGACTGGTCGGTCGTCGACACACGCCGTTTCAACACTCGACTCTGCGGCGGTCCCATCACTTCGGAGGTCATCTTCACTTATTTCCTTCTAATTAAAACTGAGGATCACTTAGAATTAGATTTCTGAATTACAAATCTGGTTACTGTTGACTGGACTTATTAAAAACTAACTTGTGCAAGTATGATTATGATTGGAACTGAAGATTTAATGAAGAGATGAGATGCTCCTGTCTGATACCAGCACCGGAAACCAACGAAGTCAGAATTAGAAGTGGAATACTAACGTGCGTGGACAATACTGCTAAAGCATTCTATCTGTCATCTGTTTGAAGAAAAATCCCAATACGTTCGTTAATCGGCGCGAGAACGTTTGCAAGCTTCTTGCCTCTGCAGAGGCCCGAAGACGAAGTGAAGTACACTTAATCGTATTTTCTTCGTTCACAACTACTTTTCGGCGGGCAGTGCCCGCCGTGCCGATTTTCGACGGGTCACTGTCGTTCGTAAATCGTTCGTTGGCAACGTATTCTTCTGCAGTGGCTCAGATTCTCGTCCTTTTCACTTAATTAAGTAGAATAGGCTTCTGAAGTGGCTCATTTTACTGCAAAATTCAAGGCACCGAACTTTCGAGGCAAGTTTATACCTACAACTCATAGTCTGTTTGCTCATTCCATAGTACAGGTACACTTACATTTGTTATATTAATGATTTGACCGATTTGACCCTACAGCAAATAATTTTTATTTATTGATCATTTTGACAGACACAGTACAGGTCCAGAATTAATGATAGATGAGAACTACTAATGTTATAGAGTTATGAATTGGCTTAGTAATTAGTACCTAATAAATACAGTAAGTACACTCTACCAAATACCACCATACCCGCATCATTTTGCGAAAAAGTGAGTCCATTTTTAATAGTTATAAACGTATCATTAGGATGAGTTCTTGATGAAGTTATGATGAGGTCCACTTTTAGCCCATGTTAATTCCCTACCTTATTACGAAACTCATCTAGACTTCATCTTTTCCTCATCATTATGCTGCATTCAAATTATAACTATTAAAAATGGACTCACTTTTGTTGTGATGCCGTTATGACGTGATGATTTGGTGCAGCGTACTTTAGAAATTATTAAAATTAGTAAGTAAGGCAGTAGTTGGTAAACAGTAGATGTCATGTGCAAATGGAATTCAAAATGACCGGATACTGCTAATAATAATAGTTGTCATTTATTAGAATGCATAAGGTATGTAAATTATCCTTTGACGTATGTAATTAATGTTGAGTATGGAAATAAGTGGAATGTTCGGCTGACCTATGGAGCTCTGTCAGGTTCCTCGTCGAAGATTTCAGATCGAAGAGACAATATTCAAATGCTAGCCCAATTTCCATAACTGTGCCCATTCGTCATTACCCTAAAATGTGAATATTCAAACTGTTTAAAGTACATAATTGGTACCTACCTTTCAAATTCTGACTTGTACTTAATGTCTAGTAGGTATTAGTGGATCGTTATCGTACAATATCGTAAAAATTGTACAAGCTCGCGAGTGCGAGTGACATTTCCATTGTGTATGTACTTTTTACCCCGGCTGTTGGTCTCACTTGGTCCTTGGTAATAAGAAAGTTAGCTTTATTGCATTACTAGTTAGTAGTTACAGTAGCCTAATACCATCGATATCGTAAACAAAGACGCCTCATCAGATTATGTATATCTGCATTATTGTACAGATGACAGACCTAGGTAATATCAGTAAACTAGCATCTTTTTATCATATTTTATTTATATTATTTTCGCATCAGACTGGTTGGCAAATCTTTAAAGAGGGCATCACTTTATTAATAAGAAAATTACTTGCTTGTTTCAAAAATAAAAATAAAATACACTATGTATTTAAATTTTAGCAATCGTAAGGAAGTACACACTAAAATGTTGTTCAACTTACATGGTATTTTATAACTACCTACGCACTTATTACTGTTAGTACAAAGTACAACTACACAAATCTGCTCTCATTTATTTTCCAGTACCCCGAGGAATTATTTGATTTATTTGCTATTTTTACAGTTTTTATAATTTCTATTACAAACAAAATATTGTATCGAAAAATTCTAAATCGTATACTGAGTCCGTTGAGCTATCCGCGTTGGAATACAGTGATGACTTTTGGTTTGTTAATATAGATCGTCTTCCTCTATTAATTTCTCGAATTATTAGGTGGCAACTGTAATTTTTCCCCTAATTCCATCTTTTCATCGTGTAGTATACACACCAGGATATTACAATAATTGTTTTTTGCATGCAGTAGGCATATGTACACTCCAGCACACACCCTCTTCCAAATAGATGTAATTTTGAACTAACCAACAGGCTTGTTTATACGTAGAAGCTGTGTTGCACCATGCAGTACCTACAAAAACGTTTCAGCTGGCATATAATACATATGAATCATTTTGTACTGATAAAAAATATTTCCGCTCGTAGCTACATCTGTTGACCTAAAAATCTACAAAATTACATAAGGCAGATAACTGTTTGAAAATAAGAGGGGATTTTTCTGTTTTTAAAATAAAGGAGAAAAACATGTTTAGGTAACTAAATAAAGGATCCGATGCTATGCTACGGATCGTTAAGTAAATCTTTTCGCGATGATAAAATAATAAATTCTTAATTTTGTTAATCATTTAACAAGTTCAAAACCAAACCACTATATGACAAAACTTTCCCCAAAAATGCAAAATAAGGACGCCAAGTGCACCCGGGTTTCCCAGGCGATCACCCATCCAAGTTACTAACCGGGCCCAAACGGCTCTGGCCTAGCCTGCCCGGGTATTAGTGTCGCCGCGTATGTGTATCTGAAGTAAAACTTCTACAAAAAAAAATGCAATGTATTTTTTGTGAATAATAATAATTATTATTCTTGTGACAGGAGGAAGAATAGGGAACGGATGACGGAATAATATCCGCAGTTGTTTGAGAACCGGAGTAAGAAAACAAAAAAGGGAGCTTTCACCATAGTAACAATGAGGATTCTTTGACTGGCTCCGTTAGCTACCGCTCACCAAAAAGTATCTTTCTATTTTCTATTTCGCATAAATCCTTTTTCTCGATTTCTGCTCCTTCTTTCTTGGGCTTCCTTTCTCTGTGTCAATATTACTATGGAAAAAGGAAAAAGGAAGAAAAGGCTTAACTTGTAGAAGTAAGAAAGAAGAACCACGATCTACAAGCTGAGAGCAAATGAGATTATTTTTCGGGCTTGCGAGCAATGAGACCACATAGAGCCGCTCTCTGTGTTGACTATGGATGTACGCGGGAGGCTTCCGTGTGCGAGACGGAGAAAGAGAGAGAGAGAGAGAGAGAGAGAACGTGGGCTGTTGGGAAGAAGCCTACGCGTGGTTCATGGCGGGGAAATATTGTATTAAGGCAGTGAAGACACTTCCACGGAAGACCCAGAGACATGAACGGAGAAGGAGAAAGCGGGATCGGATTTGGAATTTCCTTCTGGACGGAATGTCGAGCTACAGGATTCAATTTTGGTGGAGAAGCGGGGGAGACTGCGCCGAGGCATTTAGAATTTAGCTGTGTGGATCCCAGCATTATTTGCCATGGGTGAGAGTTGGAATGGGTTGACGGGGACAGGGAATGGAGTCTTATCGTTGCATTGCTTGGGAAACTTGAAAATCCTCAGGAGTTTCTTTCTATTTTCCCTGAAAAGTAACTTTCCTTCGTTGAGTGTTGAGGTGAAGGAAATCGGTCACACTTGTAGTTTCACGTCCTCGCTAGCTCTTCTCTTTGTTGTGCGTACATCCGAATCTCCACCGCTTGTACTCCTCAGTTGTCTCTAACGTTTTTCCCCCAGCAGAAAAGAGACGTGCCAAGGCTTGGGCTGAAGTACGAGAGTTCGCAACATCAAGTTTCCCCGCATCACACTCACTCACTCACACACAGAAAGATACACACTCACACACACACACACACCTGTATCTCGACTGGCTGACTGGAGCAGTCTTGTGAACGACTTCGTGGATTTCCCTCCTCAACCAAGCCGAATCTCCCTGACTCAACTTACTTTGGAATAAACTAAAAGACTTCACCAAGGATTCATTCTTCATTCTTTCCCAGCAGCAACAACCACTAAACTTACAGTGTGCTTCTGCCGTCAACTTGTGGCATCCCCATCCAACCGTCGCATCTCATCATTAATTTCCCTCGTATCTCAGTCATAATCTTCAAATTATTCCACAATATCGATACAGCACTAACGCACTCAGAACAGTTTCACTTCCTACCCCAGACGCAAATGAGAGCGGCTCGTATCTGAGACGTTTGAGTAATTATTTGAGCATTAGCTAAAGACGAACGAGTGGGACGTATTACGGTTGAGCCTAGCACTTCTCAGCTTTAGTCAACTTGTAAGCATCAGTCGGCCATTTATTACTTTTCAAAGTAAGGGAAATAATTCTCCGTGGAAGTCCTTCAAAGAAGAGAAGTCGAGACAGTTTGGGAGTACAAAGGATCCAATAGTAGCTTGTCTGCTGTCCCTTAATCGTGCTCAATAGTATCTCAGTCAAGTCAGACGTGTCAGAAAAAGCCGTCATTGTCAGGAACGGAGTCAAGATGCCGGATAATGGAGACTTCAAGAATAGACAAGGCAGCCAAGAAAAGGTCAGAGAGCATGTTTACATACACATTCCTTTATTACATGCGTTGTATTGACATCATTTTATATTTCTATCCAAGCCTCATAAACTAGGTTGTACATTGTAAACTATAGTGCTCAGCACATGTCAAATCCTCAATAGTACCCTACCATAGCCAAATAGCCATGGTAATGGTCGGCATTGAGAGACGAGACAGTGTGCAGACATCACAAATCAATTATACGAACATCGGTCATGGGCCTTTGCTCTTTTTAAGCTGTTGAGGTAATTGTGTAGCTCCGAGTGAAATATTTAAATGATTTTCAATTAAATCTCACGATTGCCTTCTTGCGTTGCCCCATGCATGAAGCGGTGTAGGTATATTGTATGGTGTATCTGGTCCTCAATTATTTCTGTGTGTATGGTGGGGAAAGCGACTGACAGCAGAGCCAAAGGCAGGAAAAACGGTCTCCATTCATATTCTAGTCTCATGGGGTCTTATACAGCGAGGATGACATTGATTTCAACCACGGAACCACATGCCATCCGGGAAATGGGAGAGCCAGAGCAAGCATGCTGTGTATATTTTTTCATGGTAATTCTCGGTAACCCTTGACTACAGTTACATGAGCCAATTCCGATCACGCAGACGACAGGCCAGGCTGTTGGTGGTAGAGGTACAGCCCGTTGCTCCATGGTTTACCTTACGTCCTCCCGAGATTGCTAAGTATTTCATTCAGGACCCATCGTTTGCTTTCTGCAAACTATGCGTTGTCTAACATTTCCCATACAATTTAACCAGTCGGACGAGTAGCTCCCGTGTACACTCATAGTATGTTATGACGAGCGTATTAGAAATTAAATGAGCAAAACAAAAACTAAGTGTGTGTCCCTCAAAAGCAGAGCCGGGGACGGGCGGCGTAGCGTGGAACCAGAGCTAAATCCAATTATCTTCTTTGTGGAATCCAAATTGTAGCAATCATAAAAATGTAGGTACATTAAGCTTCACTCCCTTTCATTCTCTACAGAGTTGTGCGTTGAACGAGGCTCTGGATAAAAAATGTATACTGCTCCGAATAAAAATGGCAAAGAGGTACAGGCGACCAAATAAGACTATACTAAACCGGATCAAATTTATGTGTAAGGTGGTTGGGTGGGGAAAAGAGAGAGAGAGAAAGAGAGAGTCTAACAAAAAGAATTGTCACAAACAATTAGAAGGCAGAAAAATAAATGTGCGTCCACGGTGGTGCACTACTGGGCAATATGTGGAGGAAATTATAAAAGGTCATTTCTCCTTACGATTAAAGCTCTTCAACAAGATTGTTTTCGCTGGCTCTCAAGAAAGGTATAGTGGTGTGTGGTTGGAGGCTCTGTCTGGAGGCAGCGAGAGAGCATCATCCAATTGGTAACTAAGGGAAGACGTTGGGGTGTAATGAGCTTTGAGGAAGGAAGATTGATCCGAGTTGTCGAGAGTGAAAATGAATGGTATGAGAGAGTTTTGTTGGTTCGTGGGAAATGAAATACACGGAGCCAGTGAGAGTTTTCTGTTTCCTCCCAGTCGACACACAAATAAGTTCAAGTACAAAACTCTGAGTCCAAATAGTTAAATTGCTACATGTAGGTATACCCATGTACCAAGAGCATAGCTTATATGTATACATGTCCACATACATGTATGTGTGCATAGTTGCCCAAAGCATTGGAGCAAGTAATTTTTGCCACCATATGGACGGGCTTCTTCTCTACCCTTTCGTTGTAGCCACTATTTCTACATGCCCTGTCTTTCTCCCACATGTAGAACGTGAAAGGCCGCTAACTTTCAGGTCATAGAAAGGTAATATGATGTTCAAAGCTGAACAAAGAGCGAGAGAGAGAGAGAGAAAGCGAGAGATGGTGAATGCTGAATTTTGTCTTCTGGGAAACATACAAACGTATTCTGCGGGGATATTTTTAAAGAAGGACGGATAGTAAGTTAACGGTGGAAAGGTAAAAGTACAAAAGGGTCCGAATTCTCTACACGGGAAACCTATTCCTACGCATTTTCCTTCCATCTGACTAGTTAAAAGCACAGTGTGGTGAGCTAACTAGTAGACCTTTTCAATTCATGATACACGAATTCAACGAAATTTGGTATATCTGTTTTATTGATAGGCATTTTGGACCTACTATCAAAACTTCGGGCCACTTTTTTGCCCTTTCAGAAAAACCACCAATGAATTCAAATTTTGCATTTGAGTATAATACCCAGGGGTGTCAGAACCCGAGCTCTGGCCTCGAATATCTCATTTTCCATTGTTTCTATCCATAAGAATTAAGAATCCATACACGGAAATCATTCACTATAATAAACTATATAACATACAAATAGTCCAACAGCATCCAAATCGAACGGCTAATAAGTAATATTTTGACATATAGCTTTGACCTCTAGGGGTCAAATTTTGACCTGCGACAAAAGAAACTCTCCACCGTTCTACCGTTTTTACGTTGATGAATTCTGTATGTTGGTTTATACCGATAAAACCATCAGTAAATGGTACGAGGTCAAAGGTCAGAAACCCTTTCCCATTATGTTCAAATGCAAGATTTGAATTTGGGGGTTTTTCGGAAAGGACCAAAAAATGCTACCATGTTTAAGGGCACTGCACCCAGTGCCTACCAGTACCGGCCACCAACCCAACAAACTCAAACGTTGAATTCAGGACGCATCCATTGAAAAGGTCTATTTGTGCTAGTCTTTTTATTCCTTTTAAGTAGTCAGTATCAAAATTGAGGGAGAAAGCTCTGCTCTCTGTAAGCAATCATAGAAGAATTTTTTTATACAAAGAAAACAGCTTTTATGAGGGACGAGAGAGAGAGAGAGAGAGTCAGCAATGGATTTTTCAATTTGAGCTTTGCTACTAAATTCAGTGAGTGATGAGAGTGAGACAGTGATTCATTTGATGTAAATAGCGTCAATACGTTACAGACAGTCTCTACCTGCCTGTCTTTCCCTGGTCCATATGTACATATTACATATATATGGGCTTTCATAAATATTCAGCGTACATATCTACAGCCGCCCGCGTTGTTGTGAGGCAGAATGCGAACAACGGCTGGGAAGTTGAGTATTTATTGCAAAACTTGAAAGGCTTCAATTCCACTGGATACTCCAAAAGAGTTAATTACGCAGGCTCCCCACTATTCAGCTTTAATTACGTGAGTTTAAGGTTTTACTATCACTCCACTTATCTGTGACTCCATGGACTCGTCTTTCCTAGATTCTATAGAATTAGCCTAATATTAGTTTGGAGTTAATTACCAACGTGGAACTACTGGTATTTTACTCCAGTCTTAAACTCTATTGTTTTCCACACAGTCACTCTTACACGACATTACCAAACGTCTTGTATTTCTTGATATTTCTGAGGGTTATTAGGACGAAGGTAGGTAGGTAGGTAAATACTATGTCTCGAGTAGGCCCATACTGTATATTATTAGTATGCTCTGGGCTGTGAGCTATTAGTTGACGGGAATGTGTGTGTGTCGTGTGTAGAATTTCTTTTCTGATATGGAATTTCCCAAGACAAGAATGAAATCTTACCTCAGTCCTACTAGTTTTAGTACTAACACATATTATCTGTATTCGATGTGTATGCTTAGTGCAACAGTAGCAAAAACAATATTTTTAAAACTAAAAAAAAACAAGCTTATCCGTATTATACAGTTTAAGCTACTCAGGATTAGTTTAATTTAAGACTCATTTAAAATACATTTGTAAAATATCTACTGCAGTCAGACGTCCCCCGTCGTCAGTTTAAGTACCTGTTTTGAACTGACTAGTTAGTTGTGAGCGTATTTACTCCTTCACTCCCGATTCAATTACTGGATCGTTAGTATCACATTCCATGATCCCATTATAAAAGTTTTGAAAATCGGCTGGGAAGGGGGGGAAAGATCTCAAAACATTCCATTAGTACCACAAAATCATGTTTGGATTGTACAATTGAAATGGAAACAATCGATCATATTTCATCTATGAGTGTACTTACAAAGTCTACATACTACAACGTATTACGTATCTGTCAAAAGTTCAGAGTTAATAAAATAATGGATCCATTATGGACTCAGGCTTAAGTTACACTTAAATATATACATAGTACATGCTTGGGATACGATTATATTGAAAATGGATATATGTGACGGTTTCAAAGTTTGACTGAATTTGAATTTAATTGAAAAAGTTGAATATTGTGCTTTATAGTGCTGCATTGCCCATCTGTGCATTCTTTGTAATTCTGTAATAAAGCGCATCTCTGCTCTCTGTAGCTAGTAGCTGGATTTCTGGATGGCACTTTTAAATTAAAATCGTTTCGGATTTGAGACTATGGATGGACGCGTATGCGATGTAAAGGGCTTCACAGCGAGTATACTGTCCCATCACATTTCCTTATACTATGCAAATTTTTAAAATCCAGCCACTTCCTCACCGCTGCAACTGTATATACCTACATAATACATTTGACACCATCCTAGCATCGTGTAGGACTGTATATTTAGTGTATAGGTAAGAAAGAAGAAAGGTTAAATAATTCACATCAAAATGCAAGCAGTCATCTAAGAATTATATCTTTTCCCATTGTAGAATTTATTTGGGAATTCTCAGTTTATACCGTTTGTGTGAGCTCCGGATTTCCACACCCAGAAATTGTATACTCACCTACCTACCTACCTACCTACCTACCTACCTACATATTAGAGATAGGAGATATCAGTAAACTCAACGCTAAATGATTAACTCTCCCTTTACCACACAGAATTGCAGGCGTGACATGCAAATGTTTGTATTTGAAGCCATTCTATAATTCAATGGTTGAACAATATTGGCTAGGGACTAGAGGACACGAAATAAGAAAGAACATGCATCCATGAGCTAAATACTTAGTCAGTAGCTACAAGTTTACTCTGTGTACTTGCTCAAAACAGAAGAGACTAGAAAAGACGCAAACAATACTGACTCCGCAGTCTACAGGTTAGACCAGCCCATCCATCCAGGTCAGAAAGAACAAAAGCACGAGCTGCTCGTGTTCGGGACCATATGAGTAGTATAATTTGTGTAGTAGCTACACACATATGACACGCTCAGTTGGCTGTGTTCTGTGCTTAGGTTGAGCCTGGGTATGTAAGTAGGTAGGTACGTCCCAGAGATTACAATTATTATTGTTAGTAGACGTTTAAGTAAATAGTTTGTGTGAATACGGGGTATTGGGCTTCAGTATTGATTATCAAGTGTTTTGGGCTCCATAGCTCTGACTCTGATGAGTCTCATTTCTCATTTTAGTCAATGCTCCCACGTATTGCTTTTCCCTACAAATGCAGAGCTCGCCCTATTTCACTAAATACTCTCGGGATGGGCGATGTACACGAGGGAAACAACATTTTCCATACATTCAGACATACTGATGATATCGCTGCTCAGAATTACCTGGTCGACATGTGGAATTGATGACAGTAATCTCAATATTACATCAGGTTGTCAAGTACCTACTAGGATACCAACAGCACGTTCTGTATACCTGTATGTATACATATATGGCATGGCGTGTGCTGAGCCAAGTTTCTTAGCACACAAAAAATTACTTGCCACAAGACCAGCTTATTACGACACTAAGTATTGGCAGTATGCTTAAGGGAGCTCACTCCTTTACTGCCGGTCGTGCCGTTGCCAATGCCAGTTCCATTGCTAGTGCCATTGCCAATGCCAATGCCAATGCCCATGTGTCAGCCCATTTGCGGGGAAGGAAATGAGAGTTTTGAAAGGATATAAATATACCAAAGTTTAGTACTATTATAGCCTCCACGTGACGATGAACACCAATATGTGTACATATGTATCTATATAGTACAGATGTACCGCACAGCATAGGCTGGATTACTGGCTCAAAGCATTGTATTGGACAGCTAGTTGCCAGCCAGTTGCAATGCCCGTGGCTGGAGTCCCCAGAGAAAATTAAAACGGAGAAATCAACCATGATAAGTACACGTGGATTGTTAAGCTCAATTTAAGTTTTTGTCTCTACATGACGGCCGTTGCTGGGGCTGCGCTGGTAGAGTAGCGCTCTCGTAGTGCTGGACATTAGGAACTTCCTGAAACTGGCTGCTATTATCAATCAAGTTAAGTTGCACTCCTAAGTTAGACAAATAATAACACGTTGGAAGTGCTCGTCCAGGAGCGTAGGTAGGTACTCGCCTAAGTAGTATGGGCTCCCATTACACATCAATATGGATGGCCCAGTACTGTTTGGAGTTTTGGACCCCTTTCTTCCTCTTTCTACGAACGAAATAATGCCTCCACTTAAACTCACAATTACTTCCTTCCAGGTTAGATTTCAATTTAGTGTAGTTTAGTACTTCCATGCTAATAAATTCTATGAAAATTAATTCATTTCTACGACGCAATTGTAGTTGCTTTGCGACGACGGAGTCTGAAGTTCCTTGACTCTTGACAGCTTGAATCAATGTCACTGATGACTTTTGATTATGAAGTGACACTCTTGTTTTAGATGGAAAACGCCACGATATATCCACCGTATGACTTGAGAAATATTTTAATCATGCCAAGGCAAGGCATTGCGCATTGGCAGTTAACGAGAGTTGTTTAAAGCAGCTCTCAGGACTGAGCCAAGCTCACGTTCCCCAACAACTTCATTGTGTACAATAATGTCTGGCGATAATGAAGACGGCTTTGTGTCTTCTGTCTGTCAATTCGTTTTTCAGGAATATTACATTTTGTCTCCGTCGCTTCTCATAACAGAGTGACTATGAGCGATCATGTATGTACATATGTGGGGCTGTCTTGAATTGATGATTTATGTAAAAATATTTCATACTTAACGACAGAAAAATAATGAGTATAATCCATATCTGAGCTTGCATCTAATGGACCTTTATAATGCTCGTATAACTTGGGCCCAGCCCTGTGCTTGATTTACTTACGGTTATAGGGTTGTGCATATTTCTCGGAACCTCTAGTTTGACAGTCACACGGAATCAAGTCATTGAGGGCATGTAGAAATGCAAGATGGACATTTATAAGGTGCGTTCCATGTACCTTGCATCACTGAAACGATAATTTGACACGAGGAAGCTTGGTTATAAAACTCAACAATATATAATATTCTGTATTTCTTTTACCTGATGCAGCAATATTCCCATCATGTCCATTGAACTGTATCTGTATTGAGTAATTTACAAAATGGCGTGGGGTATCTAGATCACTCAAGCAAATGCTACTGAGAAATGCGTGGTCCAAACCCAAAGTATTTTCACCTTCTAGATTTATTATGTAATTGTTCTAGGACAGGACCGCAATGACGGATTTCATTACTGATTAGGGAATCTGTTGCAAGGTCTACGGTTTAGCATTTTATTGTTGTTAGTTGGTACTCTGCCCGTAGTGAGCTAGATGAGTCTTCAAAGACGGACATTTAAAATCACATTAAAGATTGGTTGGGTATACTGTTTGGTGGAACACCGTCAAAGTATTTGGGGTCAATGAGGAATTGGGCCGAAAGAAGCTGTCAGTGCATTTGAATGCTGGGCAATTTGTTTCTTCAGGTTGTATAGCCGGCTGGTTCCGGTGGGTAATTGTGGTTGGGGAAGTGCGGTATGTGATGATGATGGTACATGCATAAATAAATGAGACTTGCATCTTTAGCTCCCTCCTTGCCTTAGACAGAGAACACAATTATGAGGAAACTACACAGTTATTTCATCCTGTCACTATGTCCCTCCGCTCACAGCTCTGTGTGAGTGTCTGAGTAGTAGTGGTAATTTTACGTCTGTTGTGGGAGAAAAGTCGAAGAAAACAGGAGAGAGTGAAGAAAGGAGTGCAAGTTTCATGGAGAGCATACTAGACAGCGGCAGTCACACCCTGTCATTGCCCACAATGTAATTTACTCCGTGGCTATGTCTTACACGGTCATGAAAATGGCTCTTTAGTCCAAGTCAACGACGTCGACACGACAAAATAGCGGCGAGGAGAGCCGTGGACGACGGAGTGAAACAACAGTGGCAACTACGTCGACACGTGCAGAGTTGAAAGACTCGAGGCCGGATCTGGGAACCCTCGTCACCATTTCCTAATGCTCTCTACATACGGAAACGTCCGTAGGTACATACATTGTTGTTTGAAAAAGTCAAATTTATGATACGTATGTATATATAGCAGCGAGGCCCATCCATCTCCTCCAGGATGAGAAGCGTAGATGCTATTATATTAGATGCTCAACTTTGACAAACTTGAATGAATTTCCAGCATAATAATTTCCTACCTTATTAGATTCAGACGAGATGGTGAATTTTAACATTATTATTTTATAATCGTATGTATACCTATGTATACATGTATATGCCTTGACTTGGTTTTCTTGGCATGTCGACGGTAGTGTGCTCATCTGTATGTACCTACCTTAGTGGTGTGAGGGACACGGCTTTTGGGAGAGGATGAGTTAGGAGACGGCGCCGACGGCAAATGGATAATTCTCTGCATGAATGCTTCACTTAGATGGCATCAAGGATTACAACTTGTCTCATGCGGTTTCTCTAGTCGACTATAAACTTTTCTTTCTTCCGCTTTCTCTCTCCTTTCTCCATCCACACACACACACACACAGTCAACTTCTTCCCTTGTCCCTTCCATATCCATATCCAAGTCCCTGTCTTCTCCTTTCCTCTCCTATGGATTCTTCATCACCATATTATTCCCGTGCATAGACTCTCTGAGAAGGAAAAAATTGACTTGACTTGAATGCAGCAAGAGGGAAAGTGTCTAAATATGTGCCAGAGAAAGGAACACACAACCAACCCAGGACACACACACACTAGACTGATTTTACTTTGTTTCTGATGTTGTCATAAATTCAAGAAGCGGCAATTTATAATTTTATTTTCCTTCCCGTCCCAATCCTGTTTCTGTTGCAAATCACAGCTAGATTTTATATTGTGACAGATTTATCTCTTTACAACGGAGCTTCTAATGTATTCCTGAGACCCAAGGTACCCTGGGCTTGAAGCCCAGTTGAGCCGAGCAGAGAGAGAGAGACGGAGACAGACCTTGTGAAGATAATAAAATTCCTTTGAAGATGTTCTTGACTCGACAATCAGTTTTATTATGGGTCTTTGACAGTTGCTGCCTCACTCTTTCCCAGCCCCTACGTCGGCCCGTCTCACTTTCATCTTTGACAATTAATGACGGAAGGGAGGGCAGAGAGAGAGACAGGACGGCGGACCAAGTGCCTTCCAGCCTTGAAACCGACGATTATAATTATTCTCTTAAAACACGGTTGAGTCAAAAAGATCAAAGGGGATGTGCTCATGCAAGAGTTTAAGTGACCCATGATTAAATAATAATTGGATTGCTAAATGTGTCATATAACCAACGGATGGATTTTGTTGTATCCTTCCAAGCTTAAAATGCCGTCTTCAAGAGTGTCAATAAAAAATTGAAAACAAGTCATCAAAGTAAATGAGGAATGACGCTTTTGAATTAATCCCAACAAATCTAGTCAACAATCTCATCAATGATCGACTCATGTACAAATGTCTAATTCTGTTTCCCCTGGGGATGCTTTATTAAGTTTCTAGACGAAAATTCTCGTTCTTATTTTTGGAGTGATAATCGATGCTTTGCATGGTAAAAAGTTTATTATTTGTGTTTGAAGTATTAGGAAAGAATTGAGGGACAAATAGGATGATTTTCTTTTTCCTTAGAGCTTCAAACTTCTTAGAGGAGTTAATGATAATCTTGGAGAAGAAAGTTTAAGCTGTAAACGCAATTGTGAGGAGTGAAGAAGGGAAAGTAGCAAAGGATTATAATTTATTGATTAGTTAGTTAGTTACACTCTGCTCTCCTTCCCTCCTGTAATATCCCCTTCGTTAACGATGTAAAATTATTTTTTCTTTCATTTCATAGTTCTTTGAATTTCCTTGACGGGGATAATTTTTTTTCGCCTTTAGAGAACTTTTCCCTTTTACGGACGTAACATCAAGTTTGAGAAGTCTAAAATTGCTTGGCAGTCTTGAGCAGACATGTATTTGACACTGAGTAAAGACGTAGCTTCTCCCTCATTTCTTTTTATAATGATCCTGATTATGAGACGTGGCCATGTGCATGCCAGCTTATCTGTCAACTTTATACTGTACGGACATTTTTCTCATTTTCCCTCCCCTCTCTATACCTTTAAACGGAGCTGGGAAAGAAAAATAACGGGGAAAGATTTAAAAGACGCGTGTGGGGAAAGGTAGATTGCTTTCCTCAAGGTGATCTAAATCAAGGTTCCGATCAAGTTCTTCCATTCATTTATCCAGTCAGCATGCATGCATATTACACGAGCACTGAAGACTTCAGTTCACTTGACGCCCCCAGGAATGCTACCGTAAAAACTCCAAAGATAGCCGGCATCCTAAAGTAGCCAGTATTCTCACTGGGATAATTATTAGGTGTAGAATTTTTGAGTGAAATATTTTAATTGTTTACTTATGCTTTATGTAATAATAAAATGGTGCTGATTGTATATAAAAATTAACGTTTCATTCGCGTTCTTCTGATAATTTGAATTTGATAGCAGGATTCTAAGAGTAGCTGGTAAACTCTAAAGTTGACCGGGGGTCGAGGGACGGGAAAATTAAAAGGTAGCCGAGGGCTATCTTTGGGATTTGTGTGGTAGGTAACTTTCTCTTCCTTCTTCCGTCGCCTGCCATTCCTTCCAACACTCACGTCTGGCTTTCCTTTCTGTTTTCTTCGCTCCCTCGAATGTTTTGACATTTCCTGCCTTCTGGCTTCATTCTTGTAAAAAATGCGCAGATTTTGAGCTTATCGCTCGTCGTACGACTGATAGGTACACACTGTCACTGTATCGGCAGGCTTTATGGATACGATGCCTTGTATTTTGTATCCTTTTCTGACTTGTGAAACTGTGTTTAACGCAACTGGGGTTTCCTTGTCTACTCCAGGCATACATACACAGTTGAGGCTTCCCATCTGCTGAATTCCTGGAACGATTTGAATCTTATTCCATCCTCATCTATCAGTATGAAAAGCGTGTATTTATCCTTAGAAAAATAACAAGGACAAGACCGACCATATGTACATGTACGTCCATGTATAGTTTCCCCTGATCTAATCGTAAAAGTATGGAAAATGATCGATTATCCATCCTACTTTTAACGATCATCTTGTACGTACAATTTATTTTTCCTCCAATAACTTCAGCATCCATTAAATTTTTACACTTGATTTGAAATCTTCTCGGGAAGGTTGGAGCGGAGTCGTCAAAGGGACTTTCTGTACTCCCTCAACTGGGTCTTTTACTGGGCGAGAGGTAGTGGCAGGCTCACTCTCGTGCGGGTTCGCTATCTCATGCCTTGAAGGACGTGAGGTGCCTAGGGAGTACTTATACGAGCCGTGCAGTATTTATATCCCGCATTTAGCTGGATTGAATTTACAGACTCTGGGAAGATTAGACAGACATTTATGTAGGAACCCACGTCACCATGCTTGTATGCACTAGGAATTATATGCACATGAGTGTGTACACGTCTACTCACAGTGAGATTTTTCCCTGACAGTTGCATTTTTAAATATTTATAGACCAACATTTAACTCACATCAAGGAGTTTTTTTTCCCCTTCGGTCGACACACACAAAAAGCACAAAAAGCCAAAAGTTTATGCTATAAATAGTTTACTTATTATGCAGTCCCTCTCGCGTGCGGTTATGACCCATGGATCCGAAATTGGTGGCAGCTTGTCACACCCACACTTTCCAACACTATGGTCTCACGCAATTTGTCAGAATAAACGCGCAAGAATTTCAACTGAATTAGTCTGCAGACACTCCGGAGCTTGTAGGGACTACTAAAAGATTTACGTCCTTCCATATTTCTCCACGTAATTTTTATATGGAGGCTTAATATAATGAACTTATGTACCTTGACGGCAGTCCATCCTATATGCATACCCCTAGACGTATCACTCTCCGTCTGGAGGTGTCAGCATTATTATTTGTGCAGGTGTAGCTATATATATACGTACGTATGTACGACGGAGGTACGACTCCAGAAAGATGTTCAGTGGGTTCATCCTGTCTTGTAATTGAAGTGCATTCAACTGTAGAACGGTAACAATTCTCCACTTTTCACTTTGAATTCTTTTGAAGATCAGCGGAGAGTGCGAGTAACTTTATCCACTAGTACAAACTAAAAGGCATCTGAAATCAAGACTAAGCAAAGAAATCCGAGTACTGTTTATAGGAACGGATTATAGTCTTTATTGACTCACTGTGTTAGTCTCATCCCTTAAGCTTTTCAATTCTCCCTACTTACTGCCCGGACTAGGCTGTCAGAGCTGAATTTTAGGAGCGTGTATAGAGCTACTTAGAGAGTACGCAAAAAAACAAAAAACTTTTTCAATTCCCTTTTGTATATTCAAGAAAAAGTTTTCCACCAGCCCACACTCTTGCCTTGGAAATATATTAGGTAGGGGCGCACTACATGAGCATATATTGATCTTGTATTTTTCCTTCATGAATTTGGCATACCTGCATCCCCCCAGTAAAAAGCTGTACAAGTTGTAATTCACTGGGGATATTTACTTAATAGTATAGTATAAATATAAGTAATTTAATACAAAACTATGGAAACAACTAACAACATAACTCACAGATGAGGTAGGTACTTACAGTATGTTGTAAATGGTCACCCATTCTATCTGTAATTACATTTAAATACTCGGAAGGTTCACCGGAACTACATCTTTGAATAGTAAGGCATATAAAAACTTGAACTGTAATGCCATTAATGAAAATTTTATTGCCCTTTCGGAAGTATTCGAAGTATCTGGGCATGTGTTTGCCAAATACATATCTAATAAATCGTACAATTTGAATTTTCATAGCTTAAATCATCACCGATATTGAGAAAATACCTCCTATCTTATTGATTCCTTTCTATTAGAAAACAAAATGTCTCAAAGGCTTAACTGTACCATTAAATTATGTTGGGTAAATACAAAAAAATAATTTAGCAATGGATCATGTTCAACCTTTATAAGGATAAAACTCGGATTTGTGCACTGCTTTCATAATTTCCCCTTGGACAGCGCCGTTCCAAGAAAATTCATAATTAGTGTTGTAAATCCAACTGTCCGAAAGTATCGATCGTCGGTCTTTAACCATGTTGTGTATGGACATCTATTAGTGTGTTGTAATACACGTACATTCCGGTTCCGTTTGAGTCCGAGTTAAGTGTCCCTGTTATATGTGTTTGTGTAAGAACGTAGGACGGAGAAAGCTTCATTTGAGATAGTGGCCTTGGTTACACTATCTCGAAGAGCGGACGAGGTAACTGGGCTAAACTCTTACGAGTATGTCTTTACCTTACGATTATCAGTAGTGAAGATAAGGCAGGTACCTACATACATATGTATACTTGCCACTAATGCAGCTCTGGTAGCCCTCAATTCTATTTACTGAACTCAGGGAGACAGACGTACAGAATAGACAGCTGCTTTCTTTTTTGCTTTGTTATTTATTGCCGCTTCAGCCTCAGCAGCATCAGATCAGGTAATTGCTAGTATCCTGTTCAAAAGTTTGGAACAACACCTAATGAAGCAATTCGACAAAGGTCCAAGAACAAACCTTGTTTCTCATCGTTTCACTAACTGCACTTGACTTTCCTCCCGAGTCATCAGAGTCAAAGTGCTCAGCAAGCTATAAACACAACAAGACGCTACTTTCTTCAAAACCACTACCATTTCTCTTCCCCCTCTGTCGAGCTCATCTCCATTTATAAATGTTACAAAGGAAAAGGAAAGGGCCTTGCGTACTTGCTCATGGTAAATTCTTACAGATACATGCGTCAGTCGATTTAGACCTACTGCTATGTATATACGGGTTCAGGTACGGAAGCAATTTTGCAAGAAATGTGATTATGCAAAGTGAAATGCCTGCCAATTTTGAATTGTCGGAAATGGAAATGAAATTTTGGTATTTCCAATTTGTACTGTGTAAAGATTTCCATTTAATACAATAAGAATGAAAATAATAAAACAGTTGTGCACTGTACAGAGGATACTACATGGACATGACTACAACAGCGCAGTAATGCTTGACTGGTTTTGGATCGTTAATGTGCTGCTGTCGGCCTGTGAAAGTCACGATGTAAAGGCAGGCAGGGCTAGGTCAACGAAGCCAAGGTCGTAATGTGCATTGTGTCTTGTTAATCGGTTATTAGTTTTAGCTCATCCAAGAAATGCTCGACAGTAAATAGATTTGATGAATAAGAAAGCTAGGCTCTTTATTCTGCTATTTTCCTGCCAATATTACCCGGGTAATGGACCTTGCAGTTTTAAATGTTGATCTTGGCATTCATTATATTCACGTTTGTTTACAAATGGTAGGCGGAGAGCAAGATTTATGAATGGAATCTATAAATACTTATATAATACTATGAACTTTCCATTTTTATGTTTGAGATCCTCTGTGGTTTCCTTTCCCTTTGGAAAAAAGTCAAGAATTTATTTTATTTTACACGACATGTAAACTGCGTAGCTCTCTTGACTTGTTAGACCCAAACAAGTAATCGCATGTCAAATGTCACGGGTCTGCATTTACTCTCACGTCCCACTAAATTCCTTTTTCCTTTCAGTTTTACGTTCAGGCAGTTGCGTAGGAGTAATAGTAATGATAGACAAAGAAAATTAATTTTACCCTCACAGCACGAATATACTATTAACTACAGCACGTAACGAATGCATTCATATTTTATTTTCAGAGACTCTCCTTAGCCCCAAAATAATTTCCGTATTAAGCAAAGCTTTCGGTAGCATAAATGTTGGTTCAAACTCAAAGTTCAAATAATACGAATAAGTAAGCACAAAACCATTTTAGAAACGAGATTGTATCAGAATAACAATTTTCAACATGAAAACTAGTGCAAAAACTGACACGCTACTTTCTGTAGAAGCACGAATGGGCACACCGACAGTGGGGTCTATGTAGTGGCCAATTGGTGACAGTTTATTTCACCTGTCATAAATTCGTACAGCCACTTTTAACAAGATGCTTGTCTGCGGCTTAGTGTCTGACAGACCTGTTATTCAGCTTCAGTTTACTTCTCATTTAGACACTTAGGCTGGGCCATTGAGCGGTTGAAAGCAATAAATATTTGTTCTATAATTTGCATTTGACAAGGTAATCCAACAATCTCCTCGAGTTGCTTTAAAATAAACTCTGTTCAGCCTCCCTCCGTACTACGTACTACATACACCACTTTGAAATATGGAAACTGTCATAGATTTAGCTGGAAGCATTCTTGTTCCGTATTACTTAGACGTGTCAGAAGCGGCTGATTTTGTGAAATAAACATGTGGATTGTGTTTACCGTTCGTTTAAAATAACGTCCCGCACTCGCTCTGTCATTACTCGTACCTTTAAAGCAACCCAAAGCATATGTAGTTTGTATTTAACGGAATTTTGAGATACACAGATTTAAAGTTACACTGTTAACTTGTTGCTACGCTAGTTTACAACACTAATACCCAAATTTGTGTGTAAGGTCATTATTTTACTTTTGAATCACAGATACAGCCGTCGTTCTCAGTATTGCTGTTGGTTTTGAAATTAATTACGGGAGCGATTAAAGAAAAAGTGCGATAAGATTAAAACTACACGCAAGCGCTACTATAAACTACCAGTATGTACTGTGTTCTTGAAGGTATAATTCTATTTTTTAAATTTCGTCTTCTGTAAATCCCGATTGAAGTGGCTAGGATTCTCCTAGTATTAGTTGTGGGCGGATATCTTCTTTTGGAATGTTATTCAACAAATTATCTTCATTTTCTAGCTAGGCAATTAATTTTGAATTTAAGACTAATGCATCTCTATGTATACCAACACCAATCCGAGCCTACCTGAACCAATCCTAAAATATAAGGCAACCACCCTTGGCGTTATTATTATGTAATTAGATTAGATACCTTAAGTATAATTTCCTTATGAGCGATTTTTAATTAAACACTACAATTGTCTACAATATATTGTAAGGCAGTGCGTTGCAGAGGAAATACCCTCGGTAAAACAGGCAATTCGATAGTACATGCAATTACTTATGCTCCAGGATAAACTAACTAAACAACACTGCACTGTAATGAACAGAATTTTTAAATTTCGTACATAATAATGTCATGATTGCGTGGAAAGAATGAGCGAAAAATAATTTTAACTAATTCTATATGAAACGATAAAGTTTTTCACATTCAGGACTAATGTGCTGGGCTAGACAGGCGATTTGTATGTATATATACATCCTTAGACTCGGCTGATTTATATAAAGATGAAAATACTACCGGTTCATTCTGGTTTTTAGTAGTTTTCCAAACCTCGTTAAATAGACTGATGGATTAATGATGTACAAATATTCTGATGATTCTCATTTTTCGTCCTGCACAATGACCAACTGTTGGTCCACGCTATTTGCTACTGAGTCTTAGTAATTGCCACTTGCATTTCTATGAACAAAAATAACTTTTGCCCGCGTTATTCGTCATTAGAATTAATAATCTCATGTTAGTCGTACTCTTTGCTTACCAGTATATCTATGTCGTAGCCTACAAGGGTTTTAGTCCTTGGCGCCTGTGGACTGGTCCACAATCGTGGTTGCTTATGGACCAATCCATGAGATCACCCAATGTCAGTCTACACGGGCACACAGACCCTCACTCACACACTGCACTACTTTTTCGTAGTGCAAAGAGATTCCTTTGGTTCCTTTTATGTTGACCGATGGGGACACGAAATGAGCTGAATTAAATTTACCAAGTAACCCTGTGCAGATCAAATGCTCAACGGTGGTGGTTTGGTATTCTAAATAATGCAATGTAATAAATTTATAACAGGGTTGGTTCGGAATTTACCACCCAAAAAGCTCATTTACCACGCCACTGGTAAAAAGGTGGTATTTACCGGTATAAAGTGGTATAAAGTTGCAAGTAGTAAATCTTACTTAAAAGCATAAATTTAAATGACAAGTACCTAACAATAACATCGATTTGTATACTTCTACATCGATTATTGAGCATATTTTGGATTTTATTCCATTGAAAATGCTAAATAAATCAAAGTAAGATTCAGTTTTCTTAAGCTTGTAGGCCATTTACTATAAGATATTTAATTCACAACCAACAAAATATTAACATTACAATAACATAAAATTCAGCTCTTTAATTTAAAAATTGTAATTTGCGGTATTTAATGCAGTTGTGAACTTATTTATACTCATTTTCTACTGAATGCCACTTTTTACCACTTATATACCACTTTATACCACTTTTTGCCAAAAAATCCTTATTTACCACCCCGGTATTTACCACCTTTTTACCACCTTTTTGCCACCCTGGTATTTACCTTGGGCGAACCCTGGTATGTATGTAGTTGCACACGTGACTGATCCCAGTTCCATTGCACTATTGTTATGGCAATTCCCACGTTTAAGATACATAGCTCAGGTGTAGTCTCTAGATCCCTTTAATGAATAAGTAGGAAGCACACATAAACAAATAAAAACATATGTAGGCAATTAAAATCAACACAGTCTGAAACAGATACGTCTATGTATAATACAGGGCTCCACACTTGACTTGCAATGTGAAATATGACGTTTTGCAGGTAAAAGAAGGCAGGGAACTCCTATAATATGTTTTAGCTATAAACATTTTTTCTATCCATCCAGTTGAGCCAAGGAACCTGCTCAAAGCTCGATAAAACTGCCTTCTTCATTTTCAGTCGTCTTAAATACATGCACACTAGTGTACATAAAGCATACCTGTATTCGCATTTGACAAAAAGTGCATATTTTCAATCTTATACAAACGACTTTAAGGTGCATCTAAAGGTTTTATCCTGTCACTCTGCATTTTATAACTTTTTTTGGTTACGTGTTGGTGTGACAAAGTTGTACCAGTTAGTATTGCTTAATAAAGTTTGTATTTGCACAGGTATTTCACCCACAGCCTTCCCCGGCGAACTCTCAGTCTGGCATCATCCCTCCTCATTTCTCCTTGATTTTCCTCAGCAATACAAACCGGTTACACAGTTTAATTCTGGACTTAATAATATTATTCCTATGAAATAATGGCGGTTCGACTTACCATATTATTACCGACGACACTGGTCGCCACACTAGCTTGGTTTTCTGTTTCTGTACGTGCTGAGGAACCCTTAAATAGCCCAACAGAAAAAGTATTTTTAAAACTAGATCAAAACAAAGTGGACGTATTGTCTCCAGATGCACTTAATAATAATATCTTGGATGTAAGTTTACATTGTTTATCTTGCAAAAATTGTGTAATAACTGCAACGCACTTTTTTGATAAGTGCAGCAATTAAATTATGAGTACTGAGGATGCAATTGTCGAATAATAAATTACAACTAATTGTTGGGGCTCACTTGGCTGAAGTTGAGAGGAACGAGATTTATTTTTAGTGTACTCACTTTCATCACAATCCTCAGACTGAGGACCGAAGGGAAAAAAGCCGCCGTTGCTGCGACAGAAACTACCAACTACAAAACTAACCTATGTATTATTAAATGTATTTAATTATACACGAATCTGTCCTGGCAGTTATAAGAAACCAATGCACTGATCCGCGTGTTCGTCATGCAGTGAAAACTGATGACGGACACGTAGATAGTGCATTGATTTGGTTTCCGCTGTGTCCGTGGGACACGAGTTGAGACGGAATCAGCTGCATCGACTCCAATCCACTGAAGGTGGCATTGGCGATGGAAAGGCTGACGAGTGAGCTCGTCAACTCGTGTCGGTGTCAACTGACCCCGTTGACGTGGTCATACTTCTAACATAACTTTTGAGGTATTATTTCAAATTTTAAAGAATGTTAATTGTTCTATTAAGAATTCCATTATTGACTCAGCTTTTGCAAATAGATTTACCGGAGGAACTCGAAGAATAGAAACCACCTGATGAACTTGTTCAAAATTATGTTCAATACTTATCCGAGTAAGATCTTTGGCTATTTAGTCAAGAATTAGTCGATTATTCTTTAAAGTTGAGGAGGTTGTATATCAATCATATTATGTATGTCGTTTTGGTGACTGAGGTGTGGAAGTACGACATGCGGAAGGTTGTTGCGGCCGGCGCCAAGTCCATGGAAGCCTTTCTCAAGGATCCAATCCATCTCAGGGAGAGATGGATTCCGCACGTGTTGAAGGCATTTCCTAAAGATCATATACCCGAGTGGTATGGCGGCTACAAGGGCTTCACTCCCATTAAAATATACGGATAATAATAACAGTATCTTTAACTCCACTTCCCTTTGTAATTACCGCATAGATGCTTTTTAAATAGATCAATCCATTCTTGTTGTGTACCTGACACCACCCTTTCTTATGTAGAAATAGAATTACGCAATGTCCAAAATAACTATAATTACCTTTATTGTGTTTCATATTTCTTTATATTATGCTGCCATGCAATTCTAATGTGTAAATATATATATATTGTTCACTCGTAATAAAATAGCAAAAATACAATAATTATAAAACAGCCAGAAAATAATGTGTACCAATACACAAGTAAGATATTAATTTGTTTTGTTTAAATAGTATTTTCTTGGAACAAATGAGCCACACTAGGAATGCCGATACGTAATTTACAATAATTCCCTACAGCGCAGCGCAGCAACAGTTTAAAATTATTGCCTTTCACAGCAATCCCGGCTAAAAATAATTCATATTTTTCTCAAATTAAAAACCCTTGAACTTCACACGCATTTCTAACATTATTGTTAAACTGGTACAAACTAGATACAGAAAGTTCATTTGTACAATACATTTATATTATAACTTTACCATTTGTGGTGCTCATCTCAAGCTTCACTGCTTGAAAATCACAGCAACAGGCCACTACCAATAAAAAAATAATACCGCTTTCGTATTCAATTTTGAAATATACGGTTTTTATTCACACAAGTAATTTTTTCCGAATTTTGGCGTGTCGTGGCCAACAAATCACGAGTCCTTCATATTCCCCCAGCACCAACACCCTCACCTAAATCCCCCCCAGCACCAACATCCTCACCCAAATCCCCCCCAGCACCAACATCCCCCCCAGCACCAACATCCCCCCCAGCACCAACATCGTCATCTGCATTCAGCCCCGCCACACCATTGTTAGCCATTGTTAGTTTTGACTGAATTAACTTGTAATTTGAAAATTCCAATTTTTGGCTTATATTTCCACTGCGGTATGCAAAGCCGGCGATAGTTCTGCAAAATTCCAAAAATTAAGATTAGCAATAAGGCGTATCAATCTTTTGAAAGGTATTTGTTTGAAAATAAATTATTTGTATTGTATGTGTAACAATAATAAAATATCAAAAAAGAAGGATGAGAAAAAAGTAAAATGAGTACCTATTATAGTACACTTAAATATTTAGTTTTTAACTATTACTTAGACAAGAACACAAGTAATTTATTAGTCTTCTACTTTACCTAACTGTAGTCTTACTTTACTAGGTCTACGAACTATTTTGTTAACTATGTGCACTTGTCCACTAGCCCACTTACTTGACCTATACGCTACTTAGCGGCTTGGCCGCTTTCTTCAGTTCCTAATATTAGTTAGCGTTGTGATAATATATTATCAATATTATTAATTTATTTTTATGTGATGTTTTTTAATTTTAATTTTATTTAAATAGCACTTTTACAAAAATTAAAATTTGTTTATTTATGAGATCAACAACGGGTTGATTGTCAATAATTGATGTCAATATAAATTCAGCAATGTTGGATTATTATTATTAATTTCTTATCTAATTACAAATTAATAATTCAGGAAATTAAAAGTTTAGTAACAATAGTATTCAGTGAACTAATAATTTTTAGATTACCATTACCACCCCTACAAAAAATATTCTTCTAGACAACATAACAAAGAACACCACTCTTTCCAAACCAGAACGCACTTAATATTTGCCTGCTCCTGACATGATTAAAAGCATGGTTTTTACTTACGGCGTGACGATACTTTTTAAATACCCGGGTTTGCTCCATCATCACTACAGACGGCCCCTGACTACTATCTCCCGTAAATCCTCTACTAGAACGCCCGCTTACTATTCCATTCAGCCCCTCGGACCCCCGCGTACAATTAGAGACCCGCGTATAATTCAAACTAACCGTTTTTACTACTCTGAATTTAGGTGGAATAAAAACAGGCTAAAAACAACAATTTTGTCACTTTTAAGTGACTTAAAAGAATGTGTCATTTAATTCAAGATACTAAATGGCTAAAAAGTCAGGTTTACACTAATTTCTGTACACTTAAACACTGAAAATACTTCCCGTGACCCGCGTAGTGTTAGAGACCCCACCCGCATATTACAGAAGCCAGCATACTCGCCTACTGACTATTCGCCAACGGCCTACTCGCCGACGGCCAACTCGCCTACTTTAATCTTGCCAACCGA